>KN838550.1:109910-226590 GCA_000827195.1 Laccaria amethystina LaAM-08-1 | reverse complement strand
TCTTGGGCTTAAATTAATTACAATAGCTCCATGCAATGCCACCCGAAGTTATGAGAGGATACGCGCATTCGTTCCACCCCGTCGTTCACTTGTCAGGAGGCAAAACAGGTCCAAAGCCCGTTATTGATATTATTTTGTGAGTTCTTGCTGGAATTCTATGATCTTGCACTTAATTTAATTGCAATAGCTCCACGCAACGCCACCCGAAGTTGTGAGAGGATATGCGCACTCGTTCTTCTTTGTCGTTCACTCGTGGTGGAGCAACACATGTCCCAACACCATTATTGAGATTATTTCGTAAGTTCTTGCTCAAATCTTATGATCTTGGGCTTAAATTAATCTTGGTAGCTGTACACAATACTACCCAAGGTTATGAGGGGATATATCCATCCATTTTAATTCGCCGTTCACTTGAAACCGTGCCACGCAAACTTGAGGCCTCCCGGCCTCCCAAAAATCAACCGGCTGCCTCATTGACCAAGGACGAGCAGCACTGGTCTGTGATGGACCTGACTGACCCTGCACAGAAAATAGGTATGCTTCGCCCGTTGCTGCCCTAACCCAGTAGCTAAATTATTGAATTTTGAACACAAGGCATTTTCGGACCCATGGCTTTTCAGTCCAATCTAGGGGGATCAAGTATGAATGATGGGCACGACTGTGAGCATACTATTGTTGTTGACACTGACTCGGGGGATGAATAGGAGGTGCAGGTCGGTAGACAATTTGTTTCAGCTCTCCCCGTGTATATATAGTACAACTTCATGCAATGCACCTCCTGCACCCTTGCTTTCCAGTATGGCTAATGAACAACCTTCGGTGCTTGCTCGCAACTTCAAAGCTCTCAACATTGAGTTCCAGAATGGAGATGACAGAATCACGGCAGAAGAAATTGAGGAAGATATCGAAGGAGAGCAAGGAACTATCCCTGACCTCGTCGCAGATGACCTCGAGCCATCAACTCAGGAGTTCATGAAGAAATGGAAACAAACTGTTTTTGGTGCTTCGCGAGGGGTTACTGACAAGACAGAGAGTGAATACCAACGGTAAGGACTGGAGATAATCTCAAGGTTCTCCTTTTCCAACATTTTTTTTTTTGTTCTACAGAGCAAAGGCACAGTGTGCCACTTTCTTGGTGGATTCCGGTGTTATCAAAAATCCTTCGGAGCTTTTTTGTGGCTCTCCTCCAGCAGATGCTCCTTTCTGGATCTGCTCCTGGATTATGAGCAAGTGAGAATCATCTTTTCTCGTCAGCTGCATTTTCTTCTTTTACTAAAAAAATAGATGTGATGAAATCACACTTGATGGCAAGCCTCGACCCCAAAAGGAGTTTCAAGATTCCTATGCACAAGCGCAAAAGATGCGAGCTGCAATGACACATGTGTTCACGCGTGACTACAACCTTGGATCAGTCCAGTGGCATGAAAGTGAGCTGGTCCCTGGGCGAATGGTGGGAAATCCTTCCATCTCTTCAGAAGTTGCCAACTACATGTCTGGCCTACGGCGTCGAAAGGTTACCTTATGTTCATACATGTTTATTGGGAACTTATGTCATTTTTTAGGTCAAAGCTGGAGAGACACCAACAAGTGCTCGAGCTATAACATCTGTTGGTATTTTTACAACTCCACCGAATACAAATTCTACTGATCATGACCTCATTGGTTTGTTAGGATATTCTGGAGGACTTGTACGACCACAATCACCTTCCCAACAACTGGGTAATGCACCCCTACACTCCTCTTTCCCGACGAGATGCCGCCAGACTTCATGAATGGGGTGGGGGACTCACACGGCGAGCACTCCAGGCTATCTACACCATTGCCTTTTTGTGCCTGCTCCGTGTGGATGAGGTTCTGAAGATCACAATGGCACACATTGAACTGTCAGAAAATCATGTGACTCTGACATTGCCATACCGCAAAACACATCAATACGGAGGTAGGCATCATCTTTCAGGACCAACAATTACTTGATAACGACCTGCTTAACTAGAAATAAAGCCATTCCATTTGTATCGGCTTGACGAGCAAGATGCCCATCTGTGCCCTGTTCGAGCACTTTCTGACTGGATTGAGGCATCAGGAATTACTGATGGGTATGTGTTCCGCAAGATTGGCTCTGGCGAGCGACCTGTTGAAAGCAACACGCCAATGGTTGATAACTCTATTCTACTTCTCGGCGAAATTTATTGATTACTTATTATAAATTATAATAGACCTCGGAACAGTTCCTTGAACTGTTCAGGAACAACCTTCTCGATGTTGGAATTGATCCAACCCCGTATGGGACACACTCCTTCAGACGAGGTGGCTGTCAGTATCTGGCTGGGGAGCGGCGCTGGCTTCTCCGCACTATTTGTGAGTGGGGTGGCTGGAGTACTGAATTTTCCAGCATGACTATTGTGAAGTACTTGATCTCATGGAACGACAACCCAACTGAGCAACGAGAAGACTATTTTAATCCAGCACGGAAACCAGCTGTCAAGTGTTTTCGTTGCGGAAGATCTTGCTATGGTGCATAAGTTTGTATAGAATTATGGAAAGACGGTTAAGCTATTAAGCAAATATCATGTAAAGACTTTTGTATGCTACCGAAAAACTATAAGAACTCTAATATACTCAATCCTCATCATCTGATTCTACACTACCCTTCAACTGACGATACCGCTTGGCTATATCAGCAGGCTTACTCATGACATGGGACACTCCTCCCTTTCGGTATGAAAAAAGCGAAGGGAATGAGGACCCATATTCGGTTGTAGCCTGTCGGGCAAGCACATCATCCACCGCTACCCGCTGCTGAGCCAACTCGGCAACAATTCTCGTAAAGTTTATCCTCACCCTGTCCCTCGTAAATTCTTTCCAAAATTCCTCTGGTGTTCCTTGCCGATACCGATGCACGACAACCTGAAAGACAACTGAATCGGTAAGTGCAGAAATGCTAAGCGTATAACTTACCCTCCATTTGAACCATTTGCCCTTGGTTCCCCGCCATTGACCTTCCTTCCAATGCTCACCCCTCTTCCTCGAGCTTTTGTATATATCCCTCCAATACACGAGAGGGATGGGCCGACCATTGATAATCAATGGAGAGACCCCATCCCAGTTGGATGTTGTGTCATCCCACATGCAGTTGAGGCCAGCAATGTCGTGCACAAATGTGATGATCGGAGGAGCTCGGACATCCGCCGCTGTGAAAGTAATCTCAGTTTTATCACCCAGAGTGATGGTGCGTGTGGGAATGGCATCAGTGTTGGGAATGATGGCACGGTTAACTTGAGCAGGGGGAGCAACAGTCGCATTGATGTCATTCAATGGGCTGCACATGAAAAGAGTTGCAGGAGAGGTGGGATCAAGCAGTGCCGAAGATTGCAGCGGAGATGTGGATGTCGGGTGGCAGCATAGCGACGGAGGACAGGGTGACTCAATCGACAAGGTGTGGCCATGGTCTCCATTGTCAGCAGGATTGATATGTAAAAGAAGCTGGTTCAGCTGAGTGCTGGTATGTTCCAGCGTCGCCTGGAGAATGGGGTCTGTGGTGGTCTGAGGAAGTGAATTAGTGAGTTCGGATGTAGAGGGAAGTTGCGTCCACATACCGTTCGACCTAAAAAGGCCCTCTCTGCAACCATTTTTCTCCTCTCCTCCCTTGGACGGTATGGATTGTTCTTCACGATCGTTCGAGCCTGTGAGTTCGGTAACTGCATGCATGTTGGTTCATGGGAGTGAAATAGGTCCCTACCCATGTAAGAATCCTGTCACGCTCCTGCTGTGTCTGCTTCGTCGGCTGATACTCAGTTGGGAGGATGTCAGCATTAGGTGCTCGAGCAGCCATTGAACCGACGCCGAAGATCGCCTCCGTTCTTCGAACAGATTTCTTCTTCATGGTTGTCTTCGATGTACCACCCAAATGGGGCCGGCGTGTACCGGGAATAGTCCTATGTGGACTCAGGATGTCATGCAAAAAAGAGAGAATGGTGGTATGTACTTACTTGTTCCACTCCTCCTCATGCTCGCTATACCATTTCAATTTCTCGCGCAGGGTGGCCATGTTTCCTGAATAAGGAAGGTGAAAACGCTTGCACCACTCAACAAGCATCGCCCTCCTGATGCCGAGGCCATCGTTGGCACAACTTTCCGATGAGCGAGATCAATCAGTAGAAGAGGAAGGGACTCACATGCGCATAAAGCGCTTTTGCCGCTTACCATCCACGATCGGCCCAGGAAGGGGAATGAGCGCCCCCAGCTCCTTGCCTGCTGCGTCGTACTCAATTGTCTGCTGAGGGGATGCCAGATTGAGACATGTTGAGTCCACATCCATGGCGTCATCCATATCACTGTGCAGGTCTACCGTGTTAGAGGTCGACATGATTTCCTTGACGCCGTAGAGTACGATAGCGATGGGGAGTCCGAGCGTGCAGACGACGAGGCAGCGGAGGGCCAGCAACAGAGCCGCTTCCGAAATCAGCGACGCGAGGTGGGCAGCGATCGGTTTCAGGGCCTCAAAAGAGAGGCCGCCGTCGGGGAGACCATTGTGGGGGGCCCACCGCCAGATCGATCTGAAAAAGCAATAGAGATTAGCCCGCGAAACGGTGGCGAGCGACGGAGGGAGACGAAAACAAGGGCAAAGGGCGTGACGGGCATCACCCAAAGGGGACGAACCCTGAAGGAGACAGTACTGGAGCCGAGCAACAGTTCACACCTCACTTGGCGCGCGTCGGCGCTTGCCGGGTGACAGGAACCGTCTCTTTCCTGAGAGAAGGTAGCGGACAGCCATACCTCGCTAACGTCACGTGCTGAGTGTGACAGCGTCCGAAAACAGTCAATTTTTTACAGAAAGCTCTTATTTCTAATTAGCACACAGTTTGTAGCTAATCGAGCCAGAACATATTGTAGATATTGGTGTCAATTTACATTTGTGGGTACAAGTTTGGTAGAAAAGTAAGATTTCGAGAAGTAGATCGAAAAGCGGCGCGTCGCGTCGCGTCAATATTGGCAAATACGTCTGTGTACCTCCGTTATCTGCCCTGGCCTAGCAACACACATGCCACCGCCACAAAAGGCAGTTGTTACACGACTTGCAAATATGGGGAAAGGTCCTGGAAAGAGAACAAATCTTTCCGAAAAGGATGAGAATTCAGTGAAGAGACAAAAACTCACAGGTGGTAAAAGGTGAGGCTATAGATCCATCTTAAGCGTGTTATGTCATATTTACACTGTTTATAATGGCATTACGACAGATAAACCTTCATTAACTATCTTATTACTGACTTAATCTATCTCTTAGCAGCTTTCTTGATGACCAGCATAGTATACAGCTGTATATTTTGAACTCCTCCCTCAGATCTTGTTATTTTATTCTAAAAACTTGTATATACACTATTAACACTATTATTAATAAAATGTTCTTCTTTCTTTTACGGTTTGGGGTTTTGTTGTCTCAATATCCATGTTTTCATTCAAGTTCACCCGTTTAAGACAGAAGTGTCACCAGAATGTCACTTCACGTGACGTTAGCGAGGTATGGCTGTCCGCTACCTTAATAGTGTTAGGAGTGTAATTATTTCCATTGGATCTGTCTGGGCCGCTGTAAGCCGCCGACCCGCTCGGGCCGACGCTGCCGTCACGATCAGGTGCTTGGGTGCACGGTGTGACTTGTCACTGCAGTTGAACCGAATACGCCGCCATTTGACGCCCATGCCCCGGTAGTCAGCCGCAACATCAATGGCTGGGTAAGAAATTCGAGTCCAATTTACTTATAAAAGCCGTGCCTCGCCGAGGTGAGCTTCGCCATACCCAGTTGACCTCAATACACCCCAACCTTCATTAAGCTTCATCATCGATGAAGCTTAACCCCACATTCTTTGCCGCGCTTCTGTTAAACACTCCTCTCACCTCCTTTGCAGCCTTGTTACCTGACCTTCATGGCCGCAACTCACCTTCCAAGCCAACCACCACCGCTCGGACGACTTCCCACGCGGCTTCTTCTGCCTCGTCTGCTCCACCTGCTGCTACGTCGTCTGCACAGTCCATTGATGCCATTACCTCGCAAGATATGCAGACCATCCATGAACGCCGTTTAACAACTATCATAGGCGCTCTCGCTTCTCCGAATTCTATTCCTGCCTGGTGTGTAATTTAACCCTCTAGTCATATTTGCTCATCTAAGTACTCGTCGATAGGCTTTCTACCCTCGGCGCCGATGGAAAATGGCCAGATAGCGAAGTTGACTACACAACAGGGTGTGCAGCGCGACGCGCTAATTGGCCAGCTCAGACCCATTGGCAGCGTATCCGTGCGTTTCACGTTCCCAGATCGTGAGTTCTCTTGATTTGTTTTCTTTCAGTTGTAATGGCCGGCGCGTGGCATGGAGGCATTCCAAGCGGCAATCAATACGTAAAAAACGACACTCTTCATGCCGCGGTTTCTCTTGCTATGGATTATTGGTTCGGACGCGATTTGACCAATTTAGCATGCTTGGACTTGGGTGGCACCTCAGCTTGTCCATGTGACAACGCGGACAATTCATTGTGGTAAGTCGTCTAGCAGACTAGGCAGCATACAGCTTTAACTAACACGTTTGCAGGAATACTAACTGGTATTCAAATGTACGCCTGCTCGCCTGCTCCTTTGGTCTTTACTTCACCGTCCACCCTACAGATCATTCTTATTCCTGGGCTAGCGGGACAAACCTGTCTCATACTCAACGATACCCTCACCACGACCCAACTGAGTCATTGTACCCAAATGACTGGCCGCTCATATGGGACCTTCGATCATCAGATCAATGGTGTCGGATACTTGACCGGAGCGAATACATTGGATGTTGCCAAGATCGGCATTGATGACTCCCTGTTGAATTTGAACGTCTCAATGCTCACAGACGCCTATGGACGTGTTCACTCGGAGTTGTCCATTAAGACTCAGGTCAGGGCCGACGGAATTCGACCTGATGGTTCATTCGGTAATTATATCACCTATATTCATTTCCTGTGTGATATTGATTGTACATGAAACACAGGACAACATAATGGTATACTATACAACGGAAACTATGGTTAGTGCAATAACTTGCCACACATTTCTTTAGGCTCACGAAATTACACAGGCAAAGACTAGTAAGACATTTCAATGTCTCTATTGCTGTAGCGCTGATTCTAATGGCCGTAGTGTCAACGATATTCTCGATCTCGAGGTTGCAGCTGCAGGAACCCAGTTTGCTGCTGGAGCCGATTCGAGGACGGCTTTCGCTACTCTCTTTTCCGGGAATAAATGGATGATTTATCGGAATACCTTGACTGGCGTGCTACATTGGGACTTTGTGAGTGACATCACTAGAAGAGGATCTAACTCTAATTTCATCCTAGTCTGTGCTGGGTCGATTTATCAGCTTCCCCGTTATCGATAACCAGTACGTCTCCATTGTTGTAAACCATACCTTACTCATCTGAAACTCCGCAAAGAGCTACAGGCAGTATCAAGATAAACCTAACGGAAGTTACGCAACTCGGAATTGGATGGTCGTCGTCTCCTTTAACCTCCTTCGCCAGCAGCTTGTCGAAGGGGAGCGACAGCGCAAACGCGGGCAACCTCTTGGGTAACAACATGTTCTATGACAATGACTACATGGTTCCTCTTATTTCTCCTCACAAAAGTAACCGCGATTAATTGGACGATAAGGTGCATCGGGGTCGGAACTACGTTTCAACACTTAAAATGTACTCCTCCAGAACACGAAACACGGAATGCACAAATTTACAAAATGTGAGCACTGATGTACTTAATTTTGGTTCTCGGATTGAAACTGAATATGTTACAGCCTTTTGGGTTCCATTTATCTGATGGCGTGCTTTACACATATCTTCGCGGTAATGAGTACGAAGACATATCCGCGGCCTGGGATTGGAACCTCATCCCGGGAATAACCGTTGATTACGGCGCTACACCCTTGAACTGCGATGGTACAGCAGCCTCGGGGATAGAAGACTTCGTTGGTGGCGTCTCAACTGGACGGGTTGGGGTGGCCGCCATGCGGTATACCAACCCCAACACGACAGCTCTGCATTGGCAGAAGGCGTGGTTCTTCCTCCAGGATGATGTCCAGCACGTGATGGTTTCTGGCGTCGCGTCGAGCAGCGACGCGCCCGTCTACTCAGTGCTCGATCAAAGGCTCCACAATGGACCCATTATGGTTGATGGCTTGGCGCAACGCCAGTCGATGGATTTCACTACTGCTCTCGCTCTTTGGCATGGGGATGTTGGTTATAGTTTCCCCAAACTGGCTTCCCTTTCGGTGCAATTCGGAAATAAGACTGGGAATTGGTCTTCGATTGGAATTTCGACTCAACCCGCATCTACCATAGACCTGTTTGCGGCGTGGATCCAGCACACCTCACTCAATACATCTATCGAATATACCACCTTCCCCGGAACTACTTACTCTACATTCAACAGCAAACGCAGCCAGTTGCGCGTACATACAATTCGAAATGACCAAAACATCTCAGCCATTTTCGACCAGAAACACAATACTGTCATGGCCATCTTCTGGAATTCGGTCGGAGGCTCAGTCACCTTCACTCCCGCTAGCAACTGCGCATCACTCACCATTGCGGCCAACTCTAATATCGCCCTGATCTACGACCTCGACGAGAAAAAAGTCACAGTCTCTGACCCATCTCAGAATTTGACTTCGGCCCAAGTTACGTTGACGACTGGCACTCAAGGCCAGAAACCGATGGGGTGGGGTTCAAGCCGCAGCAAAACCCTCAAGTTCCAGCTCCCAACGAACACGACGGCGGGGAAGAGTGTTGCACTGTGGCTGTAGATATGATATACAGGATATATCATAGACAAACGTTATGCGCTGGTAACCCTCTGGTAAAAATGTAGTTTGTTTGGTACATCTAAAGAGGTTTCCTCAATCGCGGAAACACCTTTTGCCGCACTCAAATTTCACAACCGGGGCCTCACTCTCCACTATTGTTAAAGTCGCTTTCGAAGAGCCCGTTTTCGAGGAAAAAGCGGGAGCCGCAGTTGCGCTTTGCACGTTTGGGGTGTGCAGTTTCCTCGATAGGGGACACCTCGCTTCAACAGATGAGGGGGTAATCACAGGGACTGGTTGAGCTGCAAGCAACCCAATTGGGAAGTTCAGGAAGGCCCCAGGGTGAGTCAACTCAGGAGGAGGAGGGGAAAGGCAGCTCGGGAGGGGGGAATGGGGAGAGCGGAGAAAACGGATTCATCGGCGTGACGCTATCTACGCTATCGAGGAGTCCGTGAACGCGGATTGCTGGAGCGAGGTTACCAGCCGCGTGACGGAGGTGACGGGGGGCGCCAGTTACCAGAGTTCACGTGACGTAACCAGGTGTTATACACCCGCTTATTCCCGAATCACATGACTAAGTTTGCATAAATAGAGAAAGCGATTTTTTTAAACTTGAACCCTTCTTGTCTTGTTTCCTGCTGCACCTTGAGGTTAGTCGTTTCATCCAGTTTTCTCTTCAATGACGAGTGTTGTTTCCTCAACCTTTGGCACCTCTTAGTCGACTTGTGTCGCGGTACTCATGTGTACTGTGATTCACTGACATCAATGACTTCCTGAGATTCTTCTTTTGTCTTCTCTGCTGGAGACCGACGTTTCGCTGACATTTATCCTCCCTCTAGATTCTGAATCCCAACCTATTTAATCCTACGTTCTGTACTATGCTCCAATATACTCAGTTAACATCTTCAATGAATAACTTCGTTTACGAAAATACCAGCTGCCCCCATTCCACTTCCGATGCACATGCTTGTGCAAAGCAGCTTCTCACCTCTACGCTTCAACTCTGCGAGACCGGTCACGACTTGACGAATACCAGCTTCGAGCTCGTCAGTTCATGAACCACAGAAGTAGCCATAGACGTACTCATTCCAAGGGGATGTGTGATGGCAATTGACCCGCCACTGCGGATGGCAAGATCGGTGAAAAGTCATCGAAAAGCTGCAGAAGACCTACTTTGGATTGATTTTCTGGATCGGTATGTTCAATTCCTCTACGCAATACGCGAATTGTGAAGCGAAAGCCTCGTTGATCTGTGCAATATGATGAGCTTCCTTTCAATCCCTGGGGCATGGCCTCGCACCTCGTACACGTCGATGTCTTCCTTCGAGAGCCCCACTTGTTGCAGAAGTTTTGGGATAGCAAAGATGGGCGAGATACCCATGTACCTCGGCTCCACCCCTAAAACAAGTTGTTGAGAGAGATTTTGTGGGAAGAAAACACACTAACCGATAACAGTACTTGCGACCCATTTGCCCACAATATCCATTCCCTCCCGCTCCGCTCGCTCCCGCGTCGTGAGAATACAAAGTCCCGCTCCATCACCAACCCCGCTCGCGTTGCCTGCTGTTGTGGATGATTCGCCCCAGTCCAGAAAGACTGGTTTCAGAGAGGCGAGACTGTCCAGCGTGACCCCTGGACGAATGGTGTCGTCTACGGATATTATCTTTCCGTCCAGTTCGATAGGTATAATTTCATCGGCGAAGGCGCCGCTTGCGACGGCCTGCAACCAAGAGGATAAGCCAGAGGCGGCGACAACCACCAGGAGACGAACTCGCCTCATTAGCTCTGCTGTGTGAAATGAGTGCGTACTCGTCTTGCTTCTCGCGTGACACTTTGAAGGTTTCCGCAACCATTTCAGCAGTCCAGCCCATTGGCTGAAGCACCATGACATGAATCAAGGCACAAGCGGCAAGGTCATATCTCTCACCTCGATGCAGTCATGGGCTTGAGAATTACTAGCAATAGACTCCACCACTTTCGGCGTTGGTCGTGGACTGCAGAATTGGTGAATGGCGGTATGGAGGAGAAAACAACACACTTCAAACTCATGCTCTCGACGCCGACTGCGAGACCGAGCGAGGTCTCTCCGGATTGAATTGCATGGGCAATATTACGGATAGCCATTAAGCCTGAGGAGCAAAGACGGTTCACTGTAGAAATGGGGACATTGCATGGGATTCCAGCAGCTAGCGCCGCCGCTCGAGAGATGTAAAGCGGCGAAGGGGGATGGCATGTTCCTTACGGACCTCAGTTGTCGAGACCAACGACTGTTAGAAAGTAGTCGTACCTACACAAATGTCGTCAATCCTGGATGGATCTAGTTTGGTCTCGGCGAGGGTAGCCTGGTAGATAGTTGCATAACAGTGGTGAAGGGGTTGGGATGCGTGCACACCTTGAATAACGCGTGCAAGAGCTCATCGACGGGAGTGTTGTTCAGTTGACCTTTCTTTGCTCTTCCCACCGCTGTACGCTTCGCAAAAGTAATGACAACATCATCCGACCTTTTCTCAAGAATGTCGTGAAGGCCGCGAGGCTTGGCTTGGGTACTAGCTGCTCGTCGGAGTGTAGGTAGATAAACTTGTCGCGTGGTGATGGAGAACATGAAAGACGGAAGAGTAGAATGCACTGAAGATATTTACAGAACTAGTGGTTAAGATCCGGGAAAAACGCGTCAGGTGGACGGTTAAATCATCTCGTGTATGCTTCCATTGGCCTGACCCCTCTTCTCCGCCTTCCATTTTTTGGTGATTGAGCCGTAACAATTGGAGCACAAGTGGTGAGCGAGTTTCGGTGAGCCGCACCCTGGACAACTGGTAATGTCTGTGCAACGCGTCACATTCGGTCATTTAGAAGACATTAGGTTGGAATACGTACTGTGCTTATCCTTTAATCCCTTGTTGGCGCTTCGCATAGCTTTGCGGGAGTGGGATGTTTTCGATTTCGGCACGGCCAAAAGAAAAGGAGGAAAGAGCTCAAGCAGCGACTGCAGTGACGGCAACGACCATGACAGAGCTGGAGGGACAAAAAGGAAGGTTTGTGGAAGGAGATTCCTCAAGAGGGAGGCGCGAAAGGCGGGGACGAGGGCGGCCATTATTGGTGGATGGATTTGAAGAAGTGGGAAAAATTTAGACTCCGTCGCTCACTCAACCACCATGTTCCGCCTTACACGACCACTGGCGTCATCGCTGAAACGGACAACGGGAATAACAGGGCTTCTGGTACATCCCAACCCTCTTCCCGAGCTCACGAAAACGTACGAGTCCACCCTTACCGTTCTCGCATCGATGCCGCAAACCTCCGTGTACCGTCAAGGAGCCGAGGCACTCACCCGGCACAAGCTCAAGATCGTCCAAGAGAGCAACGGGGACATTGGAGCTGCCGAGAAGCAGTTGGACGAAGGACAGATTGAAGAGTCACTCGACATCGCGGCTGATGAGCTTCAGCTCGCAGGCAACATGGCAAAATGGAAAGCGTAGGTCCAAAGCTTGTACTAATGTTGTGCGTATGAAACTGATTGGAATGACAACAGATGGGAACCATTGGCAGAAAAGGCAGAAGCTGGGCAATGGGATTACATTCGGATGTAAAAGAAAAAATATTCGCTGGAAGCAGGATTTGAACCTACGCGGTGAAACACCAAGTGATATTATTAGAACAATTCAAATCACTCGCCTTAACGACTCGGCCATTCCAGCTGATTAGTTTTTAACAATGATGTAGCTAGCAGTCACGTTTTTATTCTTCTGTTCCTTCAAGTTTGCAGCTAACCAACCATTTCACCAATGGACTCGTTGATCCCATTCACAACATCGGGATCCCTGGTAGATTGTGTGGACAGTACGTCTGCTCAATGTAGTCCACATCCCAAACACACATCTCTTCTCAGGAAAGATGTTGGTAATTCTCAGAGATGGCAGGAAACTACATGGCGTCCTCCGTTCTTATGACCAATTTGGTGAGCATCCATCTCTTTGCTGACCCATATCCTCATTCCCCAACAGCAAACCTCGTTCTTGAAGACACAGTCGAACGTATATATCACGCCAACGCTTTTGCAGAAAACTGGCACGGTCTCTTTCTCATACGCGGGGAGAACGTCGTGTTGCTCGGAGAAATCGTGCGTTTTATACCTACCAGTTATAGTCACCACCAACGTCCCTTGTTAGGACCTTGACAGGGAAGATGATATTCCCCTCCATCAAGTCGACTATCACGTCTTGGAGCCATACCACAAACAAGATGCAGACTTGAAAAAGGAACGCGAGGATGCAAAGGCTCACATCTTGTATGAGCAGAAGGGTTTCTGCAAGGAGGGTGGCGAAGGCGACGGCTACTAAGGCTCCACGAGGTCGCCTTCGCGCGACCAGAAAGAAGGCTTATTCATTACGCCCATACTGTGTGATCTCTTGATCACCTATTACTGTTATCATACGCATAGAGCTGGCAATATAATGAAAGCCATGACAAAACTCAAGAAAGAGGTCATATAAAAATACAGATCATCATCACGTCGGAGCTTTTCGTTTCTTTCCCTTCTTTGATGTGTCACCAGTCGATTTCGTTCTAACATGACCGTTGGACACTTTCGCATTAGTGGGTTTGAGCGGCGATTGAGTAGAATTTTCGTTGGAGCGGTCGCCATGTGGGTCTGAAATGTCCTCAATACGTTTGCGAATCTCTCGTTCCCGCGTCGTAAGCTTCAAAAGCGCTTCCTCCTTTTTCTCCTTTTCCTTGCAAACATCCTTATACCGGACAGTCTGCCATCTGAAAAAAGGTCAGCAAATGTCATCCAACATGATACACTACTCACCCAGCATGTCGATCACATACTGTCTCCCCAGGACACCACCACTCGCCCTCTCCTGCAACTACGCCATCCACATCCATATCTTTCTCCTCCTTGACGCTTTCGTAACTCTCCAAAACGCCCGCTCCAAAATCTACCCATTCATCGTCTCCAAAGCAAAGGCGCTGGTCCCATCCACACTGTCCCACCTGCTCAGCTCTCTCACTCGCCAGTTGGAGCAGCCGCTCCCTCCAAACAACCACCTCCATACCCCTCTTGATATCTTCCCTCAGCTTCATGACATTGTCCAGCGAGCCCCTCAGACGCTCCGTCTCCTGTTCGACTCTGCCCTTCTTCGGTATCTTTATATCATCTTCCTGTTTGCAACCATTCTCTTGCCTGTCATCAAGACAAACGACAATGCCTTCCCGTTTTCCTGCATTCTTCACGCTTTCCCACAACTGCTCCTTATTCCCCCCCTTCTTTGACCAAGATTCGACGCGTGACTGCATGTATTTGACACCGCATTCGTCCGAACAGTATTTTGAGAAGAAACCACGGGCAGGTTTGTGACAAGCCTTGGGTGACGAAGGGTCAGGGTGATTCAGACCGCATAGGCAACGTGGTTTGTATGTGGTGCGAAGGGAAAGATGAGGATGTTCTGGAAGAGTTATTAGATACAAGCTCTGAGGTGAATAGGCTCACATACTGGCGATACACGGAGGACATATGAATTGATCAACGAGATCGACCTCAAGCTCCGGCATGTCTACACACTGTGTATGATACCACTCGTCGCACCTACAGACAATGAGCAATTGGACAAAAACTCAGATGGTTTCACGTACTTGTCGCATGCAATCATGAATCGATCCTCATCATACTTATTTTTGCAGACGCAATAAAGCTTATCATCCTCATTTTCAGCGCCAGAGTCTTCCTCTTCTTCCTGCTTCTCCGCCTTTGGGGTATCACCACCAACCGAACCCCCAGGCAGAACAGAAGTCGACCGCGATCGGGAAGTAGGAGTATTTTTCTTTGCAGGCGGGCCAGCACTTGATTTAGAGGTTGTAGGAGCTTCTGCTTTCTTTCCTTTCGGGACGGGCTTTGCTCGTGGCTTCGACACGACCGGCGTAGCCTTGGGCTTTGATGTCGCACAATTAATTCAGCGTTACATTGAAAACTTGTGAGAGAAAAAAAAACAACGAACCTTTGCGTTGGCCTCCTTCTTTTTTTTTGTGGTTGCAGTTGGCGCGACACTCCCAGCACGCTCCTTCTTCGTCGTCCCGCTATCGTCTTTATCCTTACCACGACTAGAGGTGCTAACGTTAATGGAAGCCGGCGGGGGCATTGAACCTCGCTCAGGGGTGGGATGTGAGGAAGAGGACCGTGCAACGGACAACAAAGTTGTAGAAACGGGTGTTGTCAGAGCAAAAGGCGAAGCAGGTCGCTTGTCCCCAGCGGGACGCGAGGTTGATTTGGATGGCTGTAAAGTTCCAACCAAAGACATGGCCGTCGACGTAGCGCGGCGCGACGAGCTTGATTGCACGGGGAGACGATCATCAACAAGACTGAGGAGCTCATCGTCAACTTCCATCCCCACATGCTGAGCCTTATCGGCATCCTCATTCAGAGTCTCCGCGACGAGTTCCGTCACCGCGAGATCAACATCCATGTCAACGTCTTGCTCTTGTTTGGCAACGTGCGTAGGCTTACTGACGAGCTCCTCCAGTTCGTCTTCGAGAGTGACGGCAATGTCTGGCCGAGGGGCTGGCGGATAGGGGGTAAGCTTAGTCGGGGGTGGGGTGGGCGTTCGAGAGGCAGAGTTTGTCACAGGAAGGGTGCTGATGACTGGACTAAGGGAAGGAGAAGGGGAGCGAGGAGGTTCGAGCCGTACGGAAGTTGAAGGAGAGGGTTGATCTGCGTAATGTTCAAGCAACCACTCGTGAGGATCGTCTTGCTGCTCCTTTGGTATAGCCAGGGGGGGTCGTTGTTCCTTCACCTCTTTAGCCTTCTTTGGACGAGAGCTCTCTGAACCCACTTGAGATTCCTCCAAATGGCGATGTCGAGACTTGGGCTCATCCTCCTTGTTCTTTTTGGGTACCTCATGTGCGACGGGATGAGGGACGTGGTGGAGGTGTTCTCTCCTGTCAAGATGTTCATCCGACTTTCTCGCAGCCTTGGCTCTCCCGATCTGACTTCCCGGCGGTGACCTCCTTCCAAGCGGACTCAAGACTCGGTGCGCATCCCGATCCCTCGAAACGGATCTGGCTTCAATTGTGATACCTAGAAGAGCAGGTTTTTCCTCCAATGGTACTATCGCTTTTCTACCATTCCCAGAGCCCGGTCGCCGTGGGATGGAAGAAGGCCCGGCGACGGGGTGCTCGACACGACCATACCCCAGCTCCCCGACAGACATCTTTTCGCGTTCAGCTGCGATTCTCTCCTTTTCATCTGGGCGGGAAGGTGACTCCGAATATCGACGTTTCTTGGCGGGACGCGGCTGGTCTCGGGGTAAAGGTTGAGACACTGACGTTGGTACAAGCGGATCTGGACGAATGGGAGTTGCGGGTATGTTTATCTGGATGGGATCCGACTTTCGAGGAGCTGGTTGGATATGAGGTGGAATCTCTATCATTCTCGGCTCAAGAGGGACGACAGGACGTCTAAGCTCCTCCTGCCGAAGTAATTGATGGTGTTCCATCTCTTGAGAACGACGTTGACGCTCCTCCTGCATACGTATATGACGCTCCTGTTCGAGGGCTCGTTGCTGGCGATAATCTAATTCCTGTATGCGCTGGCGTTCCAACTCTTGCATCCGCTGCTGCTCTTGGGAACGCTGCTGACGCTCCAACTCTTGAAAGCGCTGTTTCTCCTGCATGCGATGGCGCTCCACTTCCTGTAACCTCTGCTGTCTTTCTACCTCTTGCTGCCTATGAACTCGTTCCATGTCTTGAACTCTTTGCTGGTGTTCGGCCTCCTGCGCCCGTTGATGATGCAACAATTGTTCTTGCTGAAGGAGTTGTTCGTGATGCTGACGTTGTCGTTGGATATGGATGCGATGATCCTCATGGTACTGCTGACGAGGGGGTGGCGGAGGATAGGGAGATGCGAGAGTTCTGAAACCATCTATGGGGCTGCGAACCGGATCTTCCTCCTTTTCGTTTACGATAAAGTGATGGTGGATAGGAGGACGAATGAAGTCTGGTGGACTTGTGGGTGGCTGGACCCATGAGGAGCGGTGATGAGGAGGGGGAGAAATGATAGGCTGCGAGTGACGTTTGTCATCGTGTGGAAGTTCAGAGTCGGAGACGCTGAGACGACGACGCTCTTCTGTAGCTGCTTGAACGAGGGCTTCGAGGCCACCGAGGGCAGAGACGGTCGTCGTCGGAGATTGATGGGGATGATGGGATGGATTAGAACGGTGAGTGAGGTGTGAAGCGAGCACGATAGTGTCACTGGGAGTGTCATCATTGCAGAGAAGGGAAGAAATGTCGAGGCGACGAGACATGGTCGCGAGAGGAGAAAATGGGGACAACGACGACGACGACGACGATGAGCAGGGTTATTTTGAAGATAGAGTCACATGTGATCAAGTAGAAATATATTTGTACAACGAGACATTGCGACACAGCCCATTCGATGGCCAGGAACAGCCAATCAACAAGCGCACCGCACCCAAGTCCCATCGTTCCAGCAAAACACTGTCTCCTTCTCCAGCCCTCTATGACGGTCTCAAGGTCCTCGACTCACTCCAGTCCTGTAAAACCAGGCGGGCGAGTCATCGTCGAGATGCTTTTAAGCGGCTGTTACTTTGGGTTAGTCAACATTGTTGAAAATAGTTTGAAACGGTGAACCTGACCTGTGTATTTTTTGCGTTGAGAGAAGAGATTTATTATTTAAAAAAGGGAATTTATATGATTTGTAAAACTGTACAGTACCTCGTGGCTGAGTCAGGACCCCGAATGCACCCAACTGAGCTGCGAAAATAGAGTTGTCACAGTTGTCTTGTTATCGTCGTTTCCTCTGCCCAATTTCATTTTGCCCCTTCTATATCACCCCATTGACTGTCCATTAAAAAGGCCCCGTCAACAATGTCGGTGGCCTCAAAAAATCCTTTCGCCCTCCTCGATGGTTTCTATTTTTTTATTTTCACTCAAATTCTTATAATCTCATTCACTTTCATTCTCAGCTGAAGATGCTTCAAGGCCTTCCAGCCCAGTAGCTGTCCCAGTAACCGATGCCCCTACTCCTCCCACCGCTCCTGCTCGTGGTTCACAAAAACCTAGGGGTGGCCCTGCTGCTCGCGGTGGAAAGTACTACTCTCGAGGTGGCAAACCTGCCGCCAAGGACGTCAACCCAAACCAGACTGTCGAAGAGCTTCCAACCGCTGAAGGGGAAAGGAAGGGTCCGTTATTTATTTATTTTTGCTTCATCCCTTGATTACCCATCGGGTCCATCATTAGCAGTCGAAGGTGGTCGTGGCAGAGGGCGTGGAGGGCGCGGAGGTCCAGGACGAGGAGGCAGGGGTCGCCAGTACGATAGGCACAGTCAGACCGGAAGGATGTGAGTTTCCCTTATTTTATCTCCATTCGGTCCCCTTTAACGTCCCTTGCAGTGACACCGACAAGAGGATCCACCAGTCTTGGGGCGGCGACGATGGCAATACCGAGCTCAAGGCTGAGGAAGCTGCTACCGTCGATGCGGCCGTAGAAAGCACCGCCAATGATTGGGCGGGTGATGCTCCCGTCGCGAGTGAGTGGGGAGTTCCCGACGCTGGTGCTGATGCTTGGGCCGCGCCTGCCCCAGATGCCGCTGCTGTTACTACCCCTGTTGCCGAGGGCGAGAGGCCAGAAGGTCGTCAACGCAGGGAAAGGGAGCCAGAAGAGGAGGACAACACCCTGACCTTGGATCAGTATCTCGCTCAGCAGAAAGAGAAAGATTCCGTCGTCCCAAAGTTGGAGAACACCCGCAAGGCCAACGAAGGTGCCGATGCCAACATCTGGAAGGATGTCGTTCCCCTGGCCAAAAACGAGGAGGAAAACGCTTACTTTGTTGGAAAGGTGATGTTTCTTGTATGCATTACATTTTCAGCATCTAAACCTGCCGATCAGTCCAAGAACGCGCCCAAACCCCGTGCGAAGAAGGAAGAAAAAGTATACCTCGAAATCGATGCGCGTTTTGAGCGTCCGGATCGCGGTGGGCGTGGAAGGGGTCGTGGTGGTGATCGTGGAGGTGACCGTGGAGACAGAGGTCGTGGTGGTCGTGGCCGTGGTGGTGCAAGGGGCGGCCGCCAGAATGGTAGCCCCGTCATCAATGTCGACGATCAAACCGCTTTCCCGTCTTTGTCTTGAAGCACTAATCAGTAACGGACGTTGGGTCTTTGTGGGAACGATAAAAAGAAACCGTCACGCATGGTTAATCCTTCCCAGTACTTTTAGCTGTGCTTCCCATATCTTTCGAATCTCCTCTCGTTCTTTTGATACGTTCGTATCTTGTCTTGCTTTTATCCTGCCATAATTCACAAATGAATTGTAAGATTTGTACACTGAATATTTGGAATGTCCTGACATTTACATAACGTAAATTCACCTGAAGTCGCTACCAGCGCTCAAAAGGATTCCTGGACACGTTTCTCGCTTGCTCCTATGGTAGAAAAAATTTATATTGCCCGACATGGTGCAGTGCCCAATACTTCCTCCATTGGCAAAACTGATTAACATTGGCAAACCAAAAGGCTTTAGATCTAACTGGATCAACTCCAACTGGTTAGGGTGCCATTTACACCTTCTGGTTACTGCATCCGACTGTATCAATCCAGGAAGAGCGTCACCGGTCTGGAAAGAGACCCACCTCTCACAGCTTACGGGGAGGTGAGCAGTCTCCCCAGATCCCCGGACTACCGTTCGATCCGTTTTTGTGTAGACCCAGGCTGAGGAACTTGCTCAACATTTTTTATCCTTACCAGAGGAAGAGCGACCGACGGCGTTATTTTCGTCTCCCTACTGTCAGTCACTCCGGACTGATTGCTGAGGTTGATAACAGATGTCGTGTTTCCAGACAGGTGCCTACAGACCTCCAAGCCAGTCGCCAATGCTCTCGATATACCCATATACGTAGAACATGGCACGTCGAGCTTTTTAAAATGAAATTTTGTCAACATCCATTCATCATGGACCAGGCGTCGCGGAATGGTATTCGCCAGCGACGCCAGGAACAGGTCTTCATCCACGCCCAGGCTCTGCGGCGTCCCTCAAAGAATATATCTCTGAAATCGATCCATCCTGGGAAACCGTCTGGTACCCGTCTCGTAAAGGCGAGACGGTAGAAGAAATCCACAACCGCATCGACGGATTTCTCAAATTATTCGTTCCAGCAGTCGAACAGAAGTTCCACGAGCAGGCTGCCCGAATACTTATCGTAAGCCATGCAGCGACGACTATCTCTCTTGTGATGTCCTTGGTAGGAGACAGGAATTTCCGATTCAAGGTCGGATGTTGTTCTTTGTCGGAGTTGAAACGTAGGCCCGGTGCGTCGAACATCGTCGGAGGCTGGGAAGCATTGAAGGTGGCGGATGGCAAACATCTCGGCGCTGGACCCTCCAGAGAATGGGGGTTTAAGGACATCGAGGTTGATGAAGGCAGGGTAGGTACCCACTCTTATTATGCTGGTAACCCCTAGCTCACCTGGCATTCCCTTAGGTCGTCGATGATCCTGGGGTGTCTGGAACTGAAGATGAAGCAGATGATCCCGTCGGCCCACAGATACCCCTCCACATGAGCAGCAACCTTTGATGATTCTATAGAAATATAATGTTTTCTAGATATGCAATAGGCCTATAAACTAGAAACGGACCCAAGCACTTGCGTAACTAACACTAGAATCTTTAATGGTATGACAGGCGCTACTCTGCTCATACCTCACCCACTTGACCGTAGGCTGTATACCGCTCTCCTTCTCTAAAAGCGATAGAGCTCCAAAAAGAACTCCAATCGGATGCCGTCCGCATATCGTATTGTTAGTTCTGACGAGGTAATCCCCAAAGTGTGTGTGCGCGTCGGTTGCGGTAGAAGGCGGCAGGGTCAATAGCTCCATTGCCTCGTGGTCTAGGCGGCTGATCGACTCGAAGATTCGATACGTTGGCGAGGGCAAAGTCGTACGAGAAAGACGGACGCCTGGTTCTTCGCTTGGAGGTGGCGCAGGGTAATAGTATGTGTATGAAAATCTCGATCCCCTGTCATAGACAAAGTTAGAAACATGAATATCAAGCGATAATGTCAAAATCCACCAATGGCAAAAATCACTTGAAACAACGCAGAATGTGTCCTCTCGCGCAAGAAACGGAGCCAAAAGTTCGCCAAAAAAAGCCTCGACCTCCTTGGAAACGGCACCTACAACGATCGGAACGACCTTGATGTCCAGCCTATCAAGTTCCATCAGGATCGAATCCAAGAAACGCCAGAGTATACTACCCTTCGAATATCTTTCGAACGTAAGGCAGATGCATCTCAATGCTATGCTCGGCCTCATCAGCCTTCAAGCTAAGGGATTCGAATTTCCCTGTTGCTTTTAAAACCTTTATAGCTTAGCAGTCTCGCATGTCAGTTTCTCCGGAGCGATTGCATACGGGCTGAACGCACTCTCTAGGTCCAAGGGAAGCGCTCCCACTGGGGTATCGTATTCCTCGCATGAAGAGATGGCGCATCCGTTCAGGTAGAAGTGGTGGGACGGTCCAAGAATAAAAACACGCTTACTGCATAGAATGTCATTCTCAAAATTCAAGTTGAAAAATCAATGCGAACACGTTAGACGTATCGATGGTCTTGTAAGCCCAGGCGGCTGCGCCCCCTGAGTACGAGTATCCTGCGTGTCTGCCAAAGTCGGTTGGCGATTAGCCGACGTTTGGGTTATAAATAATGCTGACGGACGGCGCGATAATAGCTTTGGTGCCCTTGATCGGAAAGGATTCATCAAGAGGTTTGACAGCCTCTAACCAGCCTGTAAGTTCAGCATTTAACTGTTCTCCTGTAAGATGGGTTAGGATAAAAAGTTGTGTAGCAGTCATGCTCAACTCGTACCATCTTCTGTGTACCAACTGCCAGCATGCGTAGCAGATCTCGACCTAATGGGAGATGTCAGAGAGGAAGGGATAAACCAGGAGAACATAGCTTACATTCTAGGTACTAGTGCTGCAGGCAGTTGTGGCCCATCGATCAGTCATGCCAGGGCTTACATAACGCGCACCAAAATTCAGCCCAGAAAATGGTCGCATGTATACATCAGCATACGTGGAATTACATGTCATGTGTGGAACGGAATGCATGATAAAAGTGATAATCTACTCCTCCGACCTCAGACGAGCGGCAGGGTTTGTGACCTTGATGCCGAGCACCTTTGCACTAAAGGCAATGCATGTGTAACGAAAGTAAGTCCGACGCCTTGGATAAAGCTCACCGTTCGAGGATAGTGGTACGGTTTCGGCTGCTCACGCCATGAGCAATTTCAGCAGCAAAAGTTTTGTTGTGCATGAGTAGAAGGTCAACCTCCCGGACGTTATTCACAAGGAATTTCTTGAGACCGTTGGGAAGTAGATGGCGTGTCTGGTGGCTTGTGTAAGTTGTGCGTCACGTTAAAAACCCGGTGGATGGCTCGCCTTTTTGTTGCTGCCATAACCGATCTAACAAGGAATGAGATATGAAGAGCGGTGTAGCGACAGAATTACGAACCTTGGGCATAGGCGTTTGGCCCTTGAAGCGACGCCTGACCCTGTTATCAATACCCTTGGGCTTCCTCCATGCCTCCTTCACGCTGTGGTAACGGTCGGACTGGTGACGCCTAAAGGACGGTCAGTATCAATGACATGGTCTGTCGGGGGGCGAACGGACTTGAATTTGGTGGTGCGCTTTTTGACGATCTTGATGGCCATCGCGGACTGTAGCAAAAAAAAAGCGAGGTTAATACGGCGATTGAAAGAACGGTACTCCAGAGACGAGAACGTAATCCGTCTGAACAACCCGCCATCCAACCCAAATCTTGTCGTTTGACGCCTTATCCCTATCTCTGGGGTCGCGGAATGCACGAGACCAACATAACAGTGAGGATGGATGTAGATTGAGCGTACTTACGAGTTGTTGGGCTTGAGGAAGACGACGGTGACGATCCCGAGAGCTTGGAATGAATTTGGTATGCTAACGTAATCAATGGACATTGCCATTTATGGCCAGTACCGATTCACCAAAAATGCTCTTCACTGTTCAGTGACAATATGGTGGCAAGCGTTGAACTTTGAACCATTTCATTCAGATACCCTTACCATCGTGATCTCCGTCAACACCTTGTTCATTACAACTGCCTTCCAATTATTTCTCGACCGTAGTCTAGGCTTCAATCCCTTTCAAAGTGACATCGCGAAGAAAGCTGGGAGGCATAAGGTTGTTTTTTCTCTCTGAAATGTACGAGGTAGAGGTAGAGTTGTATTCGAGCGGTCCCAATGAGAAACTGACATACCACATCTCGCACCGACCTAACGCAAAACCTCTTCTTTGATATACCCAGTGATAGAGTCGTGATATTCTGGACACCACCTGTCCGTTACTGCTCTATCAATCCAGATAATCAACGATTATGTATTGGAAGGTTCTCCGGCCGAAGATCACCGTGCGGAAAGTACGAGACCCACCTGGAGGATTCACGTTCAACGCCAAAGACTCGGCTGAGAGTAGACTAATGAAGGGCATAGATATCTTTGCACGCTATTTCATCTCGACTGAGCCAATTTATATTGAAGAAACGCTTCGCCCGACATGGTAGACATCCTGGAGACTGCCAAGTGGAACAACCGACCTAAAACCAAATTTGGCGTGGAAATTGGAGATCCTCGTACAAGAAGATAAGATAAGGTAGGCCTTAGAGGTATTGAGTTGTGGGAATCATTATGTAAATAAATGTCTCCGCCAAGGACGGTAGGCCTGGTAGAGACACCAGCGTCGATGTGATTACAATCGACTCCCGTGCGGGGTCGGAGAGTTGAGGAGCAGTGCAAAGTTGTAAAAGTTTGAGAACGCGGGACCGCACGTGGCATTGTTGGAGATTTTTGAGCTTTTGAGTCTAGGGTGAGCCACTTGGTCAACACAACGTCTGACCCCCTATCCACCCCGTATCCACCTTGTTGTTGGACGACTCTCGCAATACCGTCGTGCTATTGCTCATATATATGCTGTCGGCACCTGCTGTCGACCTCTCTTCTTACGATGACGAATGGATACCACCGCCACATTCTCCAAAACTTTACAAGAACAGCAGCGTTCGCAGTTGGGGCGTAACATCCATTGGACGAGGCTTTGACTGGGACGACGGCGGCAAAGCTATGGAAGCTGCATTAGAATCGCCCTTTCTCAAGTCGCTCGACCGGCTTGAAGTAGGGAATACAGCGGGGGAACTTGATCACAAACTTCATCATGCATTCTTAGACAGTCCCATCGCTGCCAGTCCCATCACCCAGCTCCACTTTCCTCCCTTTATGGCCGATTTCAACCAGACCTACTCGATGTCCCCAGAACATTCATCCTTCCCTTCCCGATCAGCATCTCCTAACGGGCCTCTTGGTCCTTACCGTTCCCAGCCAACGAGTCCTCCTTCCTCACCACGTCCCCGTCGCCGCTCATCCCAACAACGTGTATCCTTGGTTGCCGGTCGCGTTTTGATCGCCCCGATAGAACCACCATCTCCACCTCCCATGCTGCCTCAAAGCCTTCGCAGAACTCCCAGCTCTGGTAGTGTCCTGAGCACCGCCGCAAGTACCCGTGCACCATCTCCCACCTCTTCAGAGAATCAGTCTTTTTTAGGCGGAAGGAGCATTTCTGAATTTCTCATTGAGGGAGAGATCGGCAGAGGCGCTTACGGTCTGGTGAAGCGAGCTAGGGAAATTAATTCCGATGGCTCTGTTGGGGTGCGTCTCCTTCGTCGTCCCTAACCCCCCTGCTCATCGCCCCCGATGACAGCCTCCTCTCATTATCAAACAAGTTATAAAATCGCGAATACTAGCAGATTGCTGGAAGAAACATCCCCTTCATGGGACGATTCCGATAGAAATCTATGTCATGTCTGCCATCTCCAATACTTCTTACATTCTCCCTGCCCGTCGCCCTTGGGATCCCTCTCGAAATTACAAACAAAATGACTCCTTGCACATGGATGCCGACGATCTTGAAGATGAATGGGTCGAGGGAAAGGTGGTCAAGGGTCACCCGAACATATGTCCATTGTTGGACTTTTTCGAGGATAACCATTATTACTACCTCGTGCTGCCTTCAAGTACCCCAGAAAGTAACCCCAACAAACGTCCCCCTCCCTCCGACCTCTTTGATTTAGTGGAGACCTATCCGCATGGACTGCCACCGAGTCTGATACGAACATACCTTGGGCAAATCGCAGATGCCCTATGCTTCTTGCATTCTCAGGGAATTGGTGAGTATAATTATATGCCCCTAGGTTTATCTAAGTGATCCAAATAACCAGTTCATCGCGACGTCAAAGACGAGAACGTCGTTCTGGGGCCGTCCGGCAAATGCATCCTCATTGATTTCGGTAGTTCTGGGTTGGTAAAAAAGAGTGGATGGGACACATTCAGCGGAACGTAAGTATTGACCTTATCATGCATGAAGGAAGACCTGAGAGTTTGGCCCAGGCTTGATTACGCGGGACCTGAAATTTTACGGGGTGAGCGATATTACGGAAAAGAACAGGACGTATGGGCGTTCGGCGTCGTCGCTTATGTTCTTCTCGTTGGAGAATGTCCATTCATGACAGCCGCTGAAGCTCAGGAAGGGTTTGATTCTCCGTTCGCCAACGCTTCGATCTCCTTGGACGACCGATGTGCCGAGGGAAAGGAAATTGAGGGGGAAGAAAAAGATGGGGGTGGTGCATTAGGCACTGCTGCTGCTCTTGTGCGAGCATGCCTTCAAGTGGACCCTGCGGCGCGACCGACGTTTGAGAAGATACTGCAGTCCCATTTTCTGGCAGGGAATGGGGGATGGGGGATCTGACAAATGGAGGTGATTCACAGAACGAGGCGATAACGTCGCCTGTAGATATGTATCATCGATGGCAGAAGGCCTCGCTGTATCCAAAGCACAAGCGGTTATCTAATTCTGTATCCCTTAGGTGTTCTGATAGTTATATCCAGTACACGTCTGATGTAGAAAATAGAAGTAATGTATTTATTTATATTATATTATTTAAATAAATAAAGTAAAGCCGGAGCCGGAGATCGGAGATGGAGTCATGGTCACGGGTGTCACGCGGGTTTTATCAGCCATCAGATCTCTCTATCGATAAAAAAAATTGGTGGTATAACTAGACCAAACATCTAACGGATCGTCTTGCTTATCCTCCTTTTCTTCAACCACCACCCTCCTCCCACTTTTGACCCTTTTTTTCGCAAATAAGTGAGTCGTCGCTCCCAGTTTCTTTCCCTCCTTGCTTGTCGGTGCTCTTGGTTGTGTACTTAACCGATGGATTCATTCCCTGCATTTGCGATGATATCTCTTAGTCTTGATTTTTCATTTTTATCCATCTGTCTCGTGCGATCTTTGCGATCTCATTGACTAATGACTGCCACCTATTTCAGAACTCATTCAAAATGGGAAAGGAGAAGACTCACGTTAACGTCGTCGGTGCGCGCCTTATCTTATCGATCTGACTCATTAAGTGTTCACCCAACTTCATCTAGTCATCGGACACGTCGATTCCGGTAAATCGACCACCACCGGTCATTTGATCTACAAGTGCGGTGGTATCGACAAGCGTACCATTGAGAAGTTCGAGAAGGAAGCTGCTGAACTTGGTAAAGGTTCCTTCAAGTATGGTACGTGCCGAACATCCTCGTCTTATCCTTCTACACTCTGAAAGTTTTTCTTCTCTCAAGCCTGGGTGCTTGACAAGCTGAAGGCAGAGCGTGAGCGTGGTATCACTATCGATATCGCCCTATGGAAATTCGAGACCCCCAAGTTCATGGTCACGGTGTGTCATCTCTCGTATCTCAGTGATCAGTCACTTATCCGAGTCAAAAGGTCATTGATGCCCCTGGTCATCGTGATTTCATCAAAAACATGATTACTGGTACTTCACAGGCTGACTGCGCCATTCTCATCATTGCTGGTGGTACTGGTGAGTTCGAGGCTGGTATCTCCAAGGATGGCCAGACCCGCGAGCACGCTCTCCTCGCTTTCACCCTCGGTGTGCGGCAACTCATCGTGGCCGTCAACAAGATGGACACCACCAAGGTAAGAAACGTTTGACTTATAGTTAGGCTTCTTTCACATTTACATCATCTCATGTAGTGGAGCGAGGACCGTTTCAACGAAATCATCAAGGAGACGTCGACCTTCATCAAGAAGGTTGGTTACAACCCCAAGGCCGTTGCCTTTGTCCCTATTTCCGGCTGGCACGGTGACAACATGTTGGAGGAGTCCGCTAAGTGAGCATTCTCGTATCGTTATGGTCGCCCCGTCGCTCATGTTACATTCAGCATGCCTTGGTACAAGGGCTGGACCAGGGAGACCAAGGCTGGTCCCGTCAAGGGCAAGACCCTCCTCGATGCTATTGATGCCATTGAGCCCCCCGTCCGACCTTCCGACAAACCCCTCCGTCTCCCCCTCCAGGATGTCTACAAAATTGGCGGTATTGGAACTGTGCCCGTCGGTCGTGTTGAGACTGGTATCATCAAGGCCGGAATGGTCGTCACTTTCGCGCCCTCCAACGTCACCACTGAAGTTAAGTCCGTCGAAATGCATCACGAACAGCTCGAGCAGGGTAACCCTGGTGACAATGTCGGTTTCAACGTCAAGAACGTGTCAGTGAAGGATATTCGTCGTGGCAACGTGGCCTCCGACTCCAAGAACGATCCGGCCAAGGAAGCGGCCTCTTTCAACGCACAGGTCATCGTCCTCAACCACCCTGGTCAAATTGGTGCTGGTTACGCCCCAGTTCTCGACTGTCACACCGCCCACATCGCCTGCAAGTTCGCCGAGCTTATCGAGAAGATCGATCGTCGTAC
Source organism: Laccaria amethystina LaAM-08-1 (assembly GCA_000827195.1). Taxonomy (NCBI): domain Eukaryota; kingdom Fungi; phylum Basidiomycota; class Agaricomycetes; order Agaricales; family Hydnangiaceae; genus Laccaria; species Laccaria amethystina. The sequence goes on along the minus strand of KN838550.1, from coordinate 198,927 downwards.
GGGTAAATCTATTGAAAATTCGCCTAAATTCGTCAAATCGGGTGACGCCTGCATCGTCAAGCTCGTTCCCAGCAAGCCTATGGTTCGTTGTATACCATTTTTGGCTCTTGTATCCAAACTAACGTCATTGGCGTACAGTGTGTTGAGTCGTACAACGAGTACCCTCCTCTTGGTCGCTTTGCCGTCCGTGACATGAGACAGACCGTCGCTGTCGGCATCATCAAGTCCGTTGAAAAGACCGACAAGTCTGGTGGAAAGGGTTTGTCTCTCCCCATGTTAGCATCTTCTTGACGACTAACCAATATTCGCTATTCAGTGACGAAGTCTGCCGAGAAGGCTGCCAAGAAGAAGTAAACTAGATGTAGAATCATTGTATCATTTTCTCATCACGTCTCGTTTATTTCTTTTCCTTTCTCTTCATACCGGTCATCATCTGCAACGCTCTATCAACACATCTGTAATCATGATAATGAAAGCTGGCGTCGAAACGCTCGACGCATGTCCTTGTGTCCTTCGAAAGAGATTTATTGGCCAACATATCATCTAACATTGAATAGTGGATGACTTGTGTATTGGTGAACGTAAGTCTAGGACATCAACAGATATGCTCAGGTGCCCCGCTGCTTCCACCTCTGGGACCAAGGTCTCTCCCCATCGTCCTTTCAAACACCTCCATCATAAAAGTGAAGAGGGATCTTGTCAAGGCAGCATCCCATCTACCCTTAGAATGTTCGTCGCGAATGAAAGCGTGCTGAGCTTGGACTTCCAGAAACTAGAGGGTATCAGGCAGGCTTACAAGGGTAGACAAACTGTTTTCACCGATGCGGTAACATTCGCATCATCCAAGGTAGTGCGGATGAGATCTCTTCCGATACGTGGCACATGAGTATCCTAACGTGACAGGCTTTCAGATTCGACATCAGGATACACTACAACAAATTACTCACCTGCTTTCCAAATATCATCTGCAAGCACAACGACTATTAATGCCAATTAACAAAATTTGCCTGGAATTTTTCACCACAAGTTCGCCTTTTCCCGCAAGGTCGCCATTACGCACGCGGACGAGGGTGTCGTCGTTTTTTCCCCTTCCAAGAGTTGCGCTATGAATGTCGGTCGCAAAGAAACAGACAGAGGCAAGGACGCGAGGGTCAAACGCAGCCTGCCAGGTGTTAACGTCAAGAGGGTCATATAGTCATCGTCGACAAACTCTGAATGCCTTGCTTCACCGTCAGCGTGCTTCATACAAGAAACGGATAAGTCACGCACAAGATGGCCTCCAAGGCACATTCCCGTGGCTATCACGGCAGCAAATGAATCTAAAAAAGGATATCGTGAATACATATTTACGGACCTCCAATTCGTCCAGTGCAATTTTCCAACGACATTAAGAGGTCAGTCGCAAGTGTTGCATCCTTGAGAAATAAATATCCTTGTGAGGTCAAGCAATGGTAATCCGCGATCATTTCATGCCTCGTCGTACGCTTCGACACGTTTCTCAATCTGAGACGGTGAGGGATACCTATTTGTACAAGATAATTTGTCGTTGCGTACCTTGTACTTATTTCCTCTGTCGGTGCCTTGGTGCAGCTTAAACCTAGTGAGAGCGAATGGATGCATAAATATTACCTTCAACATCGTAAGGGATCGCCTCGGGCCCTTCAAATTCGTGATATACGGACGGACACGCTAGTTAGTCACGAAGTAAAATTGGGCACGCAGAGCGATCCCCGGCGTACCCACCGACTACGTATCCGTGGCTCGCGATCTGACCGGCAAAGCGTTCTACTGGTCCGGTGACCTGGTAAATTTCACTGTACAGAATGATGCCTTGTGAGTCTTTTTTCCCCTGATAAATGAATGAATACATACCTGAAGACGATTACACCTGGGCAGGGTCAATCTTTCAGGTCATGGGATATGATGAAGAGAGTATTTGACCTGGAAATTTTGCCTGTGGATAGTTTTGTACGCTAGGAGAAATGACGAAGATTCTAACAGGGCTACCGTTAGGGTCAAGTTTAGTGGGAACATCGTAGTATTTTGTTGTTATGAGCATGACTGAGGACTCGGATACCACCGTGACGACGGAGAGAAACGTCTACATAAGTAGTACCTGAATTGTTAGGTAAGCAACGACAAACGTGTGTTGGATGGAAATTGCATAAAATTTGTGTTCCTCAATATGTAACTCAATGCAAGCCTCTCCCCGCTGCCCACTACACTATGGATCTACCAGCTGCAGAAATTCGTCCCTACACTGCTGAAGATAGCAAGCTGGCCCTCTTCATCGTCGGAAAGTCGAATATGGAGCAATTAGCCGTGGCAAATAATCGCGGTGTGTGGTTTATTAGATTCCCTTGTTTTGATCTTTGCTGAACCCCATGCTAGTGTACACTAACCCTTTGACAATTTCTATATGGGTTTTGCTGTCTGCGATCTTTGTTCAGTACATGAAATGGTGGCCATCAACGGCTCAGTACGGATGGGTGTCTTATTTAAGGCCACTTCCTGCATTAGCGTCAATGGCCGTTCCCGTCATGTTCTTTGTTGACTGGTATGTTCCGCTCTTTCGTGGAATGACTCCTTATTAATCAAGCTTTTCTCAGGATAAACCGGCCTTATTTTGAAAAGATCACGCAGGAAATACTGCGCCAACCTGACATGATCCAAATTGCGAAACATTATACTCTTTCGCCAGCTTCAGGCTTCTGGATTCTTGAATATGCAAACCGCTTCGTCGGACTCATAGCCCTCGACGCTTCTGGTGATGCCGTCCCACCTGCAGCGCAAATCGAGGGTGATGGAGGTGCCAAAAAGGCGAAGCAAGCCAAGACGAAGCAAGCGGAAACCCCCCGCACTGCGATAATCCGCCACTTTTATGTTGATGAGGCCTTTCGTGGCGCACGGATTCAAGACGACCTACTGACCCATGCTGTAGACTACGCGTTTTCCAATGACCCCAGTCTTGTGGCCATTCAGGCAACTGATTCACCCCTTGCGTCTTACACTCGCGAAGCTTTGCGAAAGGCTGGGTTTCAGTTGGATCACTATACAGACAAAGTCGGCATTTTTGGTTGGAAGTTGGGTGTTCGTGAGGTAGAACGGAGTGAGTGGAAAAAGACAACAAAGACGGGTTGAATTTGTCAGTGTAGTAGTACAACATATAATAATGGCGTTGTTCCCTGCCATAATTGATGATCCCAGACGTTCCTTCCTCGTCTTTCAATCGTCCATTGCACAGACAAGCTTGCCTATCATTCGGAATATTCTAACCACTCAGAACAGTTCACGCAAAAGCCTTCTGATTTCCCTTCAATATCCACCCTCATTTTTCCTCAACGGGTTGGAATGTGAAAATCTCGAAATTCATGATCTCCTTGACCACGTACCAGGATACGACGCATCGCCTGACATCCAAGGCGTTATACTAGCGAAAATTTCAGCAGGTGCATTTCTCTGATTCTTTGAAGATCGCATCGGTTAATGTCCTACAACAGCTCTTAAGTCTCCATTGCCTCTCAATGTCGTGATAGATTCGGTGGACACCCTTATGCTGGACATTGGATCGTTGTCTAAGACTTGCCTATTACTTCGAGAGGTTCTCGCGTCCGTTGAGGAACACTTGGGTATGTTTGAATGTTCACAAATTCCCCTCATAACCAGAAAGGTCGTCATATTCAGGATCTCGTCTCATCCTTCATGTTACACATCCCTCGGAACTTACGCCATTACTGGTGCAGACCACATTCTCCTCGTCGTTGGCACATATCATTGCGCACCCTGTCGCGCTTCTCAAGCATATAGCTACGGAGTACCTCACACCCCCTCCCCCAGCTTCCCCCGAGGTCAAGTTCTGGGGTGTATTCCTCCCGCTCAGCGTGCGTACTCATGAGGCGGAGCGTCTTGTCTTTGGAAATAATGGGGAGGGGAGTGGTGGCGGTGAAGAAATTGTCATCGGGGTTCTCGTGAGATGCTCTGGCAAGAAGCGCGCGGTACAACGAGCATTGGAGGGTTGGTCTATCAACAATGGCCTTTCGTGTGAATTAACTGCTTTGGAGGCCGTAAGGTCTTTGTTGGGCAGGCAAACAATGTTTGAGGTACAGTCTCCTCAACGTGTTTTGCTACCGAGAATTGCGCCGATGCTTTGCATAGACACCAGCCGTAGACCCCACGCAGAATCTGTCTTTCAACCTCAATTTGACTTCATCTCAGCAGGAGTCTCGAGCTCAAGTCCCTTTGCCATACGCACACGAAGGTAAATCAGCTTTTTTGTCAGGCGTTCGCGCTTACCCCAGAGAACAAGGCCGACCTCAGGGAGTAGCTCAAAACAAAAACGGTGCTATTTTCTATGATCCTGATTCAGCGGACGACATCGACGACGATGACCCAGACGAGGATTTAGACATATAAGAACGAAATACTTTGCCATCCGAATGAAACTACGATACTTTTTTTTTTTTTTTAACAAAAAAAGAGGGTCCCAAATGCTGTCAACAGCATGCTATCCTTTAACCTGTAATTTTTAACCCTTACGAAGTGCGGAAATCCTCGGAAGAGACTGCCAGATTTTCTTCACCGGCTGCGATAGCTGACGGCTAGAAACAGGAATACCAGGTTCTATTACGCTGCATGCCCTCCGATCTTCGCCGGCAGATGGTCCTCCGGGGGCGCTTCCATTGCGCATGCACGTCATTGTAGACCGTGGCTTGGTGAGAGGCGTAGAAGCGGCGACAACAGAAGTGCCGATCAGGGGTGAGGTGGAAGAAAGTAAACTGGAATTGAAAGTAGGAAGAGAGAAACGACGTTTTGATTTGATCTCAGCCAATGTTTTCGGCCTTGAGAAAATGCCATACGAATGGAGTGAATGTTGATTTACCGATCCAACGGTGCCGTCAATTGGCGAGGACTGAGATGCAGGGATGATATTTTGATATGTAGACGATGATTGGTGTACAGTGGGCGGAGGAATTATTTCGGGATCTTCCGAGATGATCGTGCATATTGGATTTCGAGGAGGAAGTGTTGGCGTGAAAACAGGGGAGGAGACACTGGAACAAATTGTCTGCTCAAAAAATATCATCACAATGTAAATAAAACTGGAATTGCCGATCAACTTACTGCCAATCTCAATGGAAGGGAACCCCCCTGCTGATCTTCGTAGGGTGTGCCTTCCATGTCGACAATTTCATCCTGACCAAAGACTAGAGAACCTGCGGTAGTGGGCCCTAGGCGCTTCCTTTCGCACTGATCCTCACTCCCCTTGGTTTGCTTCTTCGAGAAGAATTTCTTGACTTTCCCGCCGAGCCTCTTGACGCCCTGAACAACCACGTTTGAGTGTGATGAGGCGTTCTTACCTCGACCGCGTGATTCTTCCTGTTGGCCAATCGAATCAGGAATCCGAACATCGATCGCGAGTGCATCATCCTCCGAGGAGCTGGGTCCCGTTATAGTATTTACTGTAGCTAGGGCAGTTTCTAAAAGCGCAGCAGCGTATTGTGTAGCTTCCGTTTTCCCGTCCTCATCGGATTGGGGCAGAGCTTCTACTCGACGAGCATCGGGGGAAGATAATGATGAGGAAAACCCCACGTGTTGTTCGACTTCTTCACTAGGTCTTGGGGGCGAGGCCGGAGAGAGAGAAAGAGACACCGAGTTCGGAGAAGGAGTGGAAGAAAAAGAAAGAGACTCAGAAGCTGAGCCGAGCAGCAGCGTCCAGGCTTCGTCGCCGTCTGGTTGAGAAAGAAGGGAAAGAAAATCGAGGTTTAGGCCCCCATTGACTTCACGGGTGGATTCTGTGCCGGTGTCGCTTGAAAGCAGGTTGGGATAACCGAAGAGATCTACATCAGTGGACGTAACACTAGACAGAGGGGCTGCAATTGAAGAGGGGCTGACAGACCCATAATCGTGATGCTGATTGTCCTGGTTCTCAATTAGCGAGTTCTCGCAGGTATTTTGCAAGCCGGGAAATTCCAGCAGGAACGCTTGAGTGCGTCGAGCAAGCATCTGGATTGAAGGCGTCGATTGAATCACGGTCTCCAATGAAGTGGGAGATAGGACGGGGTTTAGTTGCTCCGGCCAAATCAAAGGCGGTGAGGCTTCGGTCGATAACATATTTTGAACAGGAAGCTCTGAAGTAACACCCAGTAGCCCGCATGAATCAGAATTTAGCACCGAATTTGCGTGTGGAGCCTCCCGTTGATGAAAATTTGACGCAGGGCCGAGGTCTGAATCGAGGGTTGGCTGCGGATAGGTGAGATGCGCAAGGGCATCGATGTCCGCACCGGACAAATTTTCCTGCTGAAACTCTGTAAAACCCGTTAATCCAGAAGCCGGGAGCGCCATATATGCTGTCTTACGTGGCGTCTCCTAGTTATCGGCAAAGTGGTTAGAGTAAACAACGGCCTCATCGTGAAACGTACAACGTGAGGTAAATGGGGAAACGGCGCAATCAATACAGGGCCTGTTCGCGTTGTGCTTGTGCCAGAGCAAGCCGCAAGGGGTTCAGATGGCTGGCTTTGGGACAACCGTTCAAAGATGACGTTGCGGGTGTGGTCATTACCAGGTGTTGTGTGTAAGGGCCATGCGCCAGGAGGAGCTGGGGAGGGGCTGCGAGGCACCATCTTCTGAAGACAAGCAATCTGGTGAGGCAAGAACATGGGAAGGAAAGAGAAAAGCCAGTCATGGGAAGAAAAGCAGAAAGAAAGCTTATATCGCGGTCTCGTGACTGAGAAGTTTACTAAACTGTTGGATACACTTTAATAATTCCACAACGGTATAAAATATCCGGGTAACCTGGTAACATTTGCCGTCCAATGATCCTTTACAATGTCCCTTTGACAGCGGCGTCAACGCTCTCTGCAAAGTATTCGATGTTGCCTCCGTTCAACCCAGCCATAGAAATACGTCCGTCGGCAGTCATGTACACGTGGGCTTTTTCGGCCAGGGCTTTGGTTTGCGGAGGTGTAAGGCCGGTGAAGCTGGAGGTTCTGTCAGCACTAGCAGCCGCTAGGGGAGAAAGGTGTTCACCTAAACATTCCGATTTGACTTTTAATGTGTCCCCATTCTCCAGGAGTCTTCAAATCGTGAGTCAACGCGGAATACAGCTTCTCCCTCATACTGATGATCCTGTTGGCCATGCCTTTGACTTCCGACTCCCACTGGGTGTATAAGGCTTCGTCTCCGAGAATCTTGTTCGCAATTCTAGCACCATGCAATGGGGGATTAGAATATGTGGGTCGGATGACAATCTTCAGTTGACTGTCGACTCGAGCCTTCTCATCGGGATCGGTGGTCGTCAAAGAGAACGCGCCAACACGTTCGCCATAGAGTCCCATGTTCTTGGCAAAGGACTGGGCAAGGGCGATGGGATGGCCTTGAGAAACAAAATGGCGCACAGCGAATGCGTCACGAGATGTGGAACCAGAGGCGAATCCTTGGTAAGCCATGTCGAAGAAGGGGAAAAGCTTCCTCTCTTTAACGATATCGGAAATCTGTGCCCATTGCTCCTGAGTAGGGTCGATACCAGTTGGATTGTGAGCACATGCGTGGAGCAGTACGATTGACTGCTCCGGGGCAGCCAGCAAGTCTGCCTTGAGACCTTCAAAATCCAAGCCGACAGTCTTCTTGTCAAAGTACCTGTAGCCACGAACTTCGAGGCCTGAGTCACGGAAAATGGGCGTGTGGTTTCCCCAAGAGGGAACGGGCAAGTAGATAATTTTGGAATTGGGGTAGTGGCGAGCAAGAAAAGCTCCTCCAATTCGGAGAGCTCCAGTACCAGAGATGGACTGGGCGACGGCAATCTGAGAGGTGAGGTGTAATCAATAGAAGAATTGATGACTCGAGAAGCGCACGAACAGAGCCTTGTTTGAGGGGCTCGCTGTCTGCACCGTAAGCCAAGAGAGCGGCATTTTGGGTGAACTCCGCGAGACCTGTGATAGGCAGGTATTCCTTGTCTGGTTTGAGAGCAGACAAACGCGCCTCGGCCTGGTCATCACATTAGGAAAAGAACCTTGAATAAGTGCAATGCACCTCACCTCCTTCACGCTCGGCAGGACATAGGGTTTACCGTGTTCATCCCTGTATGCTCCAACGCCAAGGTTGATCTTCCGTGGGTCCTTGTCGGCCTTATACGCCTCAGTCACGCCTTGGGAGGACTTTATCAGGCATGAGGGACCCGCGTAAAAATAATGGCGTACCGAGAATGGGATCGGGAGGACCTGCAGGGACAGCGGACCAAGTTGAAGCATAACGAGCGGTTACACCAAATGTACGGCAGGCAAGAGAAGTGGCAAGCATAGAAAAATCAAGTCTATGAAGGGTATTTGGTATCTGTTCAAAGGTATGACAGAAATCACAACAAATTTTATGGCGGTTTTATCCGATCAACCAACTCAGATCTAATCTAATCTAGCCATCTTGCTTCACACTTCCATGTCCGACTCACAACCACCCGACCAGTGAGTCTTCCTTATCCACGAATACCCTGGCCTGACCGTCATGCGAGGCCGCAGAACGCCGGTCCATCCAAGAGCGAATTGAAAAAATTAGCCAAAGCTGCGGAAAAGGAGAAACGCGCCGCTGAAAAAGCTGCAAAGCAACAAGAACTTGCTGCCCAGCAAAAAGCAGAGGCTGACATCGACTGCGCTGCAAATCTCTATGGCGCGCTGCCTTTAAATCAATCCCAAAGCCGACCACGTCGTCCAAGAGATAAAATTGCTGACTTATCTTCGCGCGTTGGCGAAATTGTCGTTTTGCGTGCACGAGTACAGACTTCTCGAGCCCAGGGAAACAAGATGGTCTTCCTCAATCTTCGTCAGACCACCGACACTGTGCAGGCTCTTCTGACCGTCACTCCTGAAAAGGTGTCCAAACAGATGGTTAAATGGACGGCTAGCTTGGCCGATGAGAGCATCATCCTAGTCGAGGGCAACGTGACAAGGGTACAAGAGCCGATCAAGAGCGCAAGTGTAAGCGACGTTGAAATTCATGTACATCAAGTAAGTTCTTTTTTTGGTGGGCTGAAAATCGGAATCAACATTGCCACAGATTCATTTGATCTCTGGGATCGATGGTAGACTCCCATTCTCCGTAGAGGACGCTGCGCGCCCAGATACCGACTTAGAAACATCGGATGTTCAATATAACCGTGTGCTTTTGGAAACTCGCCTCAACAACAGAGTTGTTGATCTCCGTGTAAGCTCTTTATTGGACAAACGGATTCGCGTCCATCTCACATTGTTTTAAGACACAAACTAGCCAAGCCATTTTTAAGATACAGTCGGCCATTGGAGATCTCTTCCGTGAATACTTAAGTTCTCAAGGATTCATCGAGATCCACAGCCCAAAACTGCAAGGAGCTGCCACAGAATCGGGGGCTTCTGTTTTCAAAGTTGGCTACTTCAAAGGTGTGATTGTGATTAATTGTGAATTGACAAGTTGCATCGCCCTGATCTCGAACAATCGGCTAGGAAATGCTTACCTAGCGCAATCTCCTCAACTCGCAAAGCAGATGGCGATCGCGGCCGACTTCGAAAGGGTATACGAAATTGGACCTGTTTTCCGTGCCGAGGACTCGAATACCCACCGCCACCTTACCGAGTTTATTGGACTCGATCTCGAGATGACGATTGAAGAACACTACCACGAAGTATTGGAAGTACTGGATAGCTTGTTTTTGAGAATATTTAGGGGCCTCCGCGAGAAATACAGCAAAGAGATCGCGGTTGTTCAAAAGCAGTTCCCAGCAGATGAATTCAAGTGGAGAGAAGGGCCCGAGGGAACGTTGCGGCTGAACTTTCACGAGGCCGTTGATATCTTGGTGGAGGATGGTGTGCCTAGGGAGGATCTGGACGACTTTAGGTGTGTAATTTTATTACGTGCAAAAACACGTCCTGGTCATCTAAACTCCAAACAGCACTGAAAATGAAAAGAGATTGGGTAGACTGATCAAGGTCAAGTATGATACCGACTATTACATCATTGACAAATTCCCCATCGCACTTCGTCCCTTCTACACCATGCGAGACTCCGAAGATCCCGTAAGCGCTTTACCAATGCCGCAGGCCTTGTTGGCTAAACTTTTTTATTTTCAGACACTCTCCAACTCTTATGACTTTTTCATGCGTGGCGAGGAGATTCTTTCGGGTGCTCAACGAATCCACGACCCTGCGATTCTCTGCGAAGCGATGCGTTCGAAAGGTGTTGATCCCGACTCGATGAAACCATACGTTGATGGTTTCCGCATGGGATGCAACCCTCACGGTGGAGGAGGAATCGGATTAGAGCGAGTGGCGATGCTGTTCTTGAAGTTGAACAACATCAGACGTGCGTCGTTATTCCCAAGAGATCCCAAGCGATTGGAGCCGTGAAAACATATGAAGTTCACTTCCGAATCATACTCGGTACTACATAGCTCCAAATGCCAAGAATTAGAAGTTCGAAGCATAAAGCCCACCATATGCGTATCCGAATAGAAGTCCGGCATTGAATATTGAGTGATGATAGCAATCGTCAGCCGCCAAACTAAAAGTAGTCTAGCTTGAGCTTTATTCAACTACATATACCCTTCATCCAAGAGGAAGCACTTCTTTTTACCCTCTTGAATTGCTCCCCAGCTATCACTAAGCTATGTACCTCCCAAGAGCGTCTGAGGAAACCGATGTCTGCCCTCCTGAATACGCATCCTGCATCCCTTCGGCGGCCGGTGCTATGCCCGGCAGCAACTCTCCAATAGACCAACAACCGGACAGCAAAAACTTTGATCAAACAGACTTTACCAAGCCAGGACCCCATCGATACATTGGAATTGGCATGGTGGCCGGCATGGCACTCCTCGTCCTCGTGTTATGGGTATGTCTGGGAAGGTGGCCGAGGCGGATGATGGAGGCGCATGGCTGTTGTGGACGACGAAAATCAGGGAGGGAAGAGAATTGGTCTGAGGGGTCGATGTCAGCACGCGAGAAATGGCATGAGGGTTCACTTCCAAGAGGCAGGCAAAAATCGCGCGATGTCTTCGTTCCCTGTGGACCGGTTATTACGGAGCCTGCCCGCGTGAAAGAGGGCAAACGGTCTCATTTCGAATTGAATTGGGAGCTTGAGCGCGTACGCGCCGTTTCCCTCCAGGTAACGTCCCATTGACCTGTGAAAAGGAAGGAAGTTTTACGATTCTTGGTGGCAGGAAAGGACCTTGTCATAGTCAGGCCGTTCTCATTATTTAAGATGCAATCAGGAAGAGAGCTGCATGATATAGGTGAAAACCAAGAAGCGGAGTTACTTTAGCAACAATTGGGCGCACCTGATACCTACCCCGCTCACACGTACGCATAGCAACAACTATCTTGAGAACTAGGGATGCCTCCCAGCACATGGCGGCAACCTTTCGAAGAGACTTGGTAATTCCAGATGGCAAGATCAAAGATGGAGGGGGCTATAAAATGTCCATTGATTAGACATTACTGGTGTATTACCATGGATATCTATTAAGTATGCAGAGAAGGAATTTTACTACAACAGGTCAGATCAGATATATCCCATAATACTGTGAAAGTAGAGAGAGTTATCCGTCAAACTAATATCAAAACGGTATACATCCAAACTCACCACGAAATGATGCAAAGGTGGAGAAACACAAAATCGGATCAGCGCCTTCTCGTCCTCCGTCTCTCGGTCGGACGGGGATTACTGCTTTGACCCATAGCACTAGCAGGCATAGAGTTACCTTCTAAAGCCGCTGCTATAACTTCCGCCGGAAGGTCAATGTGAACCCCATCGGCATAGGTGTATGCGTCGAGAGGAGAATAAGCTGGAGGATCTCGTCTTGAGAGTGCTGTACTTTGAAGAAGGCGATCATCAGATGTGGAGCGATCGTGTCCCTGACTCCCCGATCGACGGTGTCCTGAAGTGAGTGCTTGCAGATGAATGTCACGCTGGTTGGGTGTCGGCGGATTTCCGGGACTCATGGGTGAATCAGGAGGGGGGTGTAGTTGCACGCTTAGCTGAGGTCCTGGCACTGATAACGAGGTGGCGAAGTGAGTGAGAGAATGACGCTGGCGATGGGTGGTAAATGGGTTTCGCGCACCTATGTCGGGGGAAAGAGATCTAGACGACGCTGGCGATGATGAAACAGATGCACTTCGGCCGTCTGAGTCGTGGTTCCCAGACACTCTTGTGAGTAGCGGTTGTGTGGGGTTATCGGATGTGGATGGTTCCACCTCGTAATGATCTTCGGGGGCTTCATCGATTGGAGTGATGGGCGGGGGCGGTGTTAAGGGAAGAGGTTCCGGGAAGGCAGAGGTCCGCAAGGGAGACGACGCTGTTACCGAGCTCGCCGAATGTCTCGGACGTCGTGAACGATGCAAACGGTGAGAGGGAGAAGATGGGGAAGACGAGCTAGGAGTATTCTGCGCTGTACCATCAGCGTTTGCTCGAACGCGTCCTCCAACGTCAAGGAGAATGCTCCCGCGTTCGCTACCATATGCAGGAGGTGGGGCGAGTGTACCGACACTGGGCGCCAAACCCCATTTCTTAACATTTGCCTCAATAAAAACAAATCCAGCCTGTCCCAGATTTACGTGAACACTGCAAGGACCATCAGCACCGATGGTGGGGAAAAGGTTCCATCGGCTTAAGCCAACAAACGCATCCTCCGTCTTACGTCCATTCCGAGTGAAGAAAACTGTCCCTGTGCGAGGCCGATAACCTACACCCAATACATCACCCTCTTTGAGTATGGGACCGAATGGCGCAGCGGTGAAGGGAAAATTGTGGGACTTGTCACCGTTCGAGTGGTAGGCAACGGAGTATCGATTGAGCCCGGGCAACCGGAATGGAGGATATGGCTTAGTTGCAAGCCCTACGGCCACGGTTGTTGTTTCCGGAAGATCAAACATTTTTACTTCCCAGTAATAAACTTCGTTGAGCTTGGGTAGTGGGAGGTTGGATTGTACACAGGACGAGGAAGCAGGATCTGGAAGGAAGGTAATTTCCGTTCTGGCATGAACAAGCAGGGAGTTCACAGTCTCATAGTCGGGTTCGAAACACCACGCCGCGACACCCTTTTCCTGTATTGAGAGGAATTGCGATAGGGTGATATCTGTCGGCAAAGAATTAGGTGGATATTGGAGCTGATGTTCTACATAAAAGGATGAGGTGAGAAGTCAAGTGAAGATGGATGCTGTGGTACAAACCCTTAGCTCGTAGATAAGCCCTTCGAACGGTGTCTGTGGCCCCTTCTAACCATCGTGATTCGACGCCTTCAAAGCCACCTTCACCTTCGATGAGTTCCTCACGACTCATGTCGACGGGGCCATCGTTGTCGCCAAGAATAATACCCCGCCGTCTTCTTATGAGAAGGACGCAGATGAGAAAGGTAAGGAGCAAAAACAAAAAAGTGGACAAGACGATGAGCAAAGGGAGTAAAACGAGGAGTGCATCGGGCTGCTGTGGAGAGGGCCCGTCTGAGGGTGGATCATAAGCTGGCGTTGACTGAGTAAAGAGAGCTTCAATTCGTGCAGAGACGGTCATGACGATGGACGGGGCGTCGTCGGTGTGCATGATGGGCGCGCGGCTACTGGCAACGATGAACTTGAAGACAACCCTTCAAGTTGGCAGTGTGACCATGTGACCAGGATTAGCTGTTAACTATTAGTTTAATAGTAATAATAATAAAAAGGCTACATGTCTTCTACGTTATCGCCTAGCAATTCACCAAAGATCCTCAGACGAAAAGGCTCTACCCGTCGTCGACAAAATTCTCATCTTCCTCCCTACAACTCCCAAGAATCACACGATGCCGCAGTCAATGCTATCCGATCCTTTCTCAAGTGTCACACTTCTTACGATGCCTTCCCCGTGAGCTTCAGGCTCATAGTCCTCGACACCAAGCTCAACGTCAAGAAGGCTCTTCAATGTCTTCTGCTCAATGGCTTGTCCTTGTTATCTGTTTTTTTCTCTCATCACTAATCTCACCTCAGGCGTCGTCTCCGCTCCCCTTTGGAACAGCGAAAAATCACGCTTCGCAGGCATGCTCACCGTTCTAGACATCATTCATCTCATACAGTATTACTATCGCACTGCATCATACGATTACGCCGCAACGGATGTCGAGACTTTCCGTTTGGAATCCTTGAGAGGTGCATACTTGTCTCTCTTCTCCATATTTGTTGGATGCATACCTTTTCAACTCGATAGACATCGAACGAGAACTGGGAGTTGCTCAACCACCACTTTTGCATGAGCATCCATCAAGCACGTTGTATGATGCTGCCAAGCTTCTTATCCAAACTCACGCGCGACGGCTACCGTTGCTTGACAATGATACTGAGACCGGTCATGAGGTCATCGTATCTGTCCTCACTCAATACCGATTGCTCAAGTTCATTTCAATCAATGTGTGTCACTTGCATCTAAGTTTTGCTGCTATGCCCAACTCACATAACTTTTCATTTAGTGTCACAAGGAGATCCAACAGCTCCATCAATCATTGCGGAAACTGAGAATCGGAACTTATGTTGCCTCACCTCCTTCGGAACTACTTGAAGGCCAAAATCCTTATCATCCAATTGCCACCGCCAGTCTTAATACCCCTGTTTTTGACGTTGTTCATATGTTCTCGGAACGCTCGATCTCCGCCGTTCCCATCATCGATGAGCAGGGCGTTGTGGTTAACCTTTATGAGACAGTAGATGTCATCGTAAGTTGGAACACCCTTTGTCTCTTAGTGTCATGCCTTCAATCGAATTTTTTAGACACTCGTCCGGCTAGGCGCATACCAATCCTTAGATCTCAAAATCTCAGAAGCTCTCAATCAGAGATCTCCTGATTTCCCTGGCGTTGTCGTCTGTACTGCTTCAGATTCTCTTGGAACGTTGCTGCAACTCATCAAGAAAAGGCGAGTGCATCGCCTTGTTGTCGTTGAGGGAGAGGTACTTTATGATATTCACGACATTGTTCATGTTGATCTAACTGCGTCGTTTCAGGAGGAAGAGAAGCGCGGAGGAAAGAAAGGTAGACTATTGGGTATCATTACATTGAGCGATGTTCTCCGATATGTCATTGGCCAAGTAGACATTGGGGAGGGAGTAGAGCTGCTTTGACCTATTTTGCCGATATTGGCTTCCATATTGGCTTCATGTACATGTTCTCTACTTTCACTAGAGTTAGATACCTCCAATTTGTATATACGCCACGTGTAAATTCCATAGATTGTACTAACATATGCAGTTCACCGTCCAGCGATTCGTGGTTGGTCAAAAACGAGGCAATCTTTCGCATTCATAGAACGAAGGCGGGGTGTATCACGGACGACAGCTTGAGGACGTACCAGATCCCAACGCGAGTTCGTTATTACTTTTTGAGGGAACCAAAGTACGGCTTTACCCATCCTTCTCTAGATTCGTCACTTCCGAAGCTTTTTTCTCCCGTTTCTTCGCCCGTGCTTTCGCAGATTTTGACAATTTCCTGATCAGGGGAGGTTGATACGTTGCACCCCTTTCCTTTAACTGAGGCAGAGATTGCGTTGAAAGGGTAATGCGCATAAAAGGAGTTTGTTTCTGCCTCACACTGCGTCAATGGAGAGGAAGAACAGCGAAATGAGTTGCCTGATCGAAGAGAAACCAGCGTCACATACTGATTCTTGCCCCCCAGCGCTTGTACGATGTTCTGAACTCGTGCCTCCTCGTTTGTAGCCTGTGGCGTATCCTCTTCCATTCGATTATCCTCAGGCTCCAAGTCCTCCAAGCAGCCGAGTTCATTGTACTGATACAACCCAGTCAACCTGGTCGACTGCTTCAGCTCCAGGGACTTCAAATACTCGCGCTTGATTATCTCCACCACAGACACCAAACGTGGGATGACAGTGGTCGCGTTTGATAGCGCACCTTGAGTCTTCTCGGTTTCGTTTGTAGTTTGAACCAACGATGCAGGTAGCGTGTGGAGAACAATAGGTTTATCATTGTGCTGCGAAAGGTGAACACAAATCCTTTACGAATGCCGCGAACCGACCTCGAGATGATCCAAGGCGAATGAAACCCATGATTTCATCTTCCCGTGGTTCGTTATCCTTATTGAATGGTAATCTGGGAGCTGAGCTGCCATGCTGTGGCGGAAGAGGGCATAAGAGTTGTTTGTGACAAGGTGATTGTTGGGTTCAAACACTATATGGCCATTCATCATTAGTCGCTCAGTTCATTTACAAAGGAGGATACGGGCACCGGCAAGCGATGTCCTCAACATCCTACAGAACCCCGACACTCTCTTTAGGCTCAGCCCTTTTGTTATGGCAGTCACTCCCGATCCAGTTCGTCCGTCATCGTTCACAGTAACGGAAAAGCTCCCGATTCTTGGCTACTTTGAATCGTCCACAACGTTCAAATGCGACATGAATGTCATGGCTGACGGCTTCATTGCTGAAGTTGACGCTAACGCTGGAACAAGTTTACGAAATCAACTCACAGTTGTGGAACAATTGGATGGGACAGTTCTAGTAAGCGAGAATATCGTTGTCAAGGTATCTTCACCCTTCTCGACGATCCAGTACGCATTGAAATAAAACAGGGTGTTTGTATCTTCATGCCGTTTATTATTGGAACAATGAAAGAAGCCCACTTGGCGCTATTTGATACGCTTGCAAGTAAAGTGGAGCAGCCAGTGATCTCCAGTCGGTTCTCCATACATTCTTTTTCTGTGTGAAAGATTAACAACTGACGGTATTCTTTTCAGCCAATTGAACAAACGCTCTAGTTCATCCATTGTCGGTTGCGTAATTTTTGTGGGCGCCATGTTCAAATACCTCGCAGACTTAAATGAGAAGCAATTATGCCTCTCACTTGCCCTTTCCGTACTTGCGGTTTGCCTTCCCTATTGGTCTCTGTGGACAACGGATCCTTACGGGCTCTTTCACCTGTCCTTGAACAAACTACCGCACGAAGACGCAAGCACACCTCCACGTACAGAATGGCTCAATATGGGATATTGGAAGGTTCACTTCCTTTTTTCTTTTGCTCGATGCCTTTTTTCAAACCAGTCGGTAGAAAGCTGACGTTTTCCCAGACGCCTGTGAAGGTTTGAAATATCACGCCATTTCTACCCACATCCTCACCCTAGGCATATCCTTATAGCTCTTGCGCTCAAATTAATTTCAGAAGCGCGGCTGAAGGTGGGCGGCAAAGTGCTAGGTGTGTAATATTTCGGTTGTAGTAGTTTGTTCAGTGTTTAATATTCAAGCTATAGATGTTGGATATGGGACTGGCCAATCTCTTGTCCTCCTCCTTTCAAATGACTCTGTCTCTCGTCCCTCGCGGCTCGTTGGCGTCACATCGCTGGAGACTCATTGTGAACGCTCCAAGGACAGAATCATGAAACTCCAAAAGCAAAATATTCAAGTCGATCTCCACTCAGCGGATGCAGTGTGTGACGAGAGTAACAAAAGCCATCCTCTGCACCCTGAATCGGAAGTCTACTTTGACTCGATACTCGCATTAGATTGTGCCTATCATTTTCATACTCGTCGCAAGTTTCTCACCCAATCTTTTGAGAAGCTTGCCCCTGGGGGCAGGATTGCGCTGGCTGATATCTGTTTTGCCCCGTCAGCCCTCAAAAACTTGAAAACACGGTTAATAACGTCGCTGTTGAGAGTGATGCCTGCCGCCAATCTGATATCGACGGAAGAGTATGTTCAAGACATGCTGCAGATCGGCTTTGTAGATGTGGTGCTGGAAGATATCACGGAGGATGTGTTTCCTGGGTTTGTGAAATTTCTAATGGGGCGAGGATGGGGATGGTGGATTTTTGGCTTTATATTTCAGTGGTACACAATAGCTGGAGCCAGGT
The DNA here is from genome assembly GCA_000827195.1 of Laccaria amethystina LaAM-08-1. NCBI lineage: Eukaryota > Fungi > Basidiomycota > Agaricomycetes > Agaricales > Hydnangiaceae > Laccaria > Laccaria amethystina. The sequence goes on along the minus strand of KN838550.1, from coordinate 181,101 downwards.
TCGTGATTGTTGGCGGTTCGAAATATGGGTCATAGTTTTCTTGTTGTAACTAAGAGGGAGTCCACAGTTGATCAGTACTACTTTGGTACTAGAACTACTAATAAGCATACACTAGTCCCTCCAATGACCGCCATCCAAGCTGTCTTCATTCGTGGCTACGAAGAACGTTCATCTCCCAAACCACACACCGTGTATCGCATCGACATTCAAGCAAATGTTCGATCATGGCAGATGTGGAGAAGATATTCGGAGTTTGATGATCTACACACAGACCTTGCAAGATCAACTGGATCATCACCACCATGTGTCCTACCTCCTAAACACAAGTTCGCAATTCTCCGCTCCCACTCAGATACCAAAATACTCGATGAACGGAGAGTAGGGTTAGAAACGTACCTCAGAGCCATCCTCAGCACCAAGGAGGACAAGTGGCGAGAGAGTTTCGCTTTTAAGGAGTTCTTGGGCATACCAGTCGGCAAACAGCAGGCTGGCGAAGCGAGTCAATTGACCTCAGCTTCTTGGCTAGATGAACATCTAGAGCTTCAATCCCGGCTCCGGGATGTCTGGGCTGACATCAATAAACGAGATGCCCTCTCTGATCGAGGAGACATTGGTGCCTCTCACAAAAGCAATGTGGCCGCGAAGTCGAAGCTTGCTGGTGTTCTGGCACGAATTGGGGTGCTGGGGAAAGGTTTGCAGGAACTGGGGGTATCTGGAATGAGCGAGGGCGAGCTGCAGCGGCGGACGGACATGGTCGCACGACTGCAGGACGATTGTGAAAAGCTCAGCAAAGTTGTCACGATTGCACGCCAAACGTCCTCCAGGGCTGCGGCACCGTTGTCGTCAGGGGGGTCTCTTGCGTTGAACGCCTCCTCGCAATCGGACAGGGAGGCATTATTAGGATCCTCGCACGCTGCTAAACCTGCGCGACGTGTCTTTGGTGCATCTTCTCCCCCGAAAGAGACCGAGATGACACGCCCTTTGGATAATGTTGGCTTGATTGGGCTCCAGCAAACCCAGATTCAACAGCAGGATAACCAACTATCGCAACTAACAACGATATTGCAACGGCAGAAACAGCTAGGAGAGGCAATTGGTAGTGAAATTGCCTATCAGATCGAGATGTTAGATGACCTCTCTAACGAGGTTGACCGCGTTGGAGGGAAACTGACGGCCACCAACAAGCAACTCAACCGACTTTCTTGATGTGCATCTCCAAGTCTTTTCTTCTGGATCTAAATCGGTGAATTCTAGAGCTACGTAGGGGATTGGTTATATCGGAGGACAAGACATTATGTAAATGATCTCATTTGTAACATCTATGATTGTGGTCCCGTTAAAAATTTGCCAACACCCTGGAAAATACTTTCAGAATTGCCACAAAAGGTACGCAGTTGGCTCACCTCAAAGGACGCGATCATAATCCCACATGCAGGAGCAATTTTGGCCATCCGAGGCAAAATGCCAGCATACAACGCCGAGGGACCTTCACTGCGTAATACGCGGATGAGGAGGGGCAGAGTGCCCGAGATGTGGGTATTCGATGCTGACATGAGAAGGGCCTGCCGTCGAGTCTTCAGCACGTCGAACGGGGACGTTATTAGGGCCGCTGAAATTCCACTGACAGCCCCGCTCACAAAGGCCACTCCTGTACCTTCATAGCCACGCCTCGCAAAAGACTTTTTCCAAGTCTCATAGCTTGCCCAGTAGAACCCAGAAAACGGCACATCTCTCCATAGACTAGGACTAAGCCCGCGCCACAAATATCCAATGCCTTTCTGGCTGACGACGGACCGGACAGAGGTAAGGACAGAGCGAAGAGTATGTGGCTTATCAGGTGAAAGTGGGGTTGATTGTAGGTTGGTGCGGACGAGTTCCAGCGGTGAGACAAGCGAGGTGATAGTTGTACGGGCCAAAATTCCAGCAGAGAGGGGAACGAGGGTATCATTTGGTACGAGGGGAGGGAGAACAACGTTTAGCAGGTGATCGTAGGTTAGAATGTAGGCTGTTGCTGACGGAACACCAATAAACCTAGTAGTGGATTGAGATGCAGCTCAAATTCCAGACCATATCACGTACAATGATGTCCCAGCACCTTTCCAAAGACCAGGTAGCCCCTCTGCGCGCCAAACATGCCGAACAGCGTCCAAAAAACCGGTAACACGCTCAGTTTTGAAAACTCCCCGTTCCCACACGCAAACCACTTCTTCCCCTACTGGTCTTGCAAGCGATGACATATTCCTCACACAAGAAGCCACATTGCTGGGCTGGCAACAAGTGTTAGGTGGAGGTCGAGGAAAGAGAGGTCTAACTTGTGGAGGTTGTGTCTGTAGACGAGTCTTCACGACGTCAAAGGGGGTCACTGAAGACGGGCTGGCAAATGAACGAGGTCAGAAAATGAAAAGAGTTACTCACTGGTCAATGCCGTCAACGTGGATCCAGTCGCGCCAGCGACGATTTTAGCATGAAATTTGTCCATAGGTATGGCAGGGGTCAAGTTGACGCTTATCTGATAAGCGGAGTTGTAATAATTTATACCCATTTGACGTCACGTGAACATTTAATTTGTTGGAAAATAATGGATTTACAACTCTCACTAAAAACAACGACGAACGAATCCCTTCCCTCAGACTACACCCAGCCCGTTTCTCGCTCCCAATACCTGCGACGGCCCTTCTCATACATTATTTCTTTTAGATTCACGCCATCCCTTTTTCCGACTGTTATCCATCCTGATTCACTCTTGTTTCCGCATCTTCTGATTTTCTTTCTCTACTTCGAATGGCGACCTCTTCTTTGTCGGGGGCTGCTCTCCAGGCTTCGAGAGCTGCGCTTTCAGCTGCTTTGGCCGATCAGCCACCATCAACCCTCACTTCAGCAGAGGAGGGTCTGGAACCTGGTGAAATACAAGAAGTGAATATGGAAGCGCAAGCCGAAGGTATTCGAACTGTGTTCAGTGATCCTACCAACTTTAATGTCAAGGTAAGTCACCAAAATATTCTCATGACACGGGACGTTTATATCGTTTATCATCTCGCAGCATCCCCTTTACTCGCCTTGGACACTTTGGTTTGACTCTCCTGCGACCAAGGGCCGAAATATGCCCCAGACACCTGTCTCTGCATTTCCACAGACACCGATTCCCCAAACTCCTGGTGCAGCTGCAGCCCAGGGCTGGATGGAGGACATTAAGCGTGTCATCAGCTTCGATAGTGTCGAGGAATTCTGGGGGTATGCCCAACTTTCGACAATAAGATTTTGTAAATATTACTGACCCTGCCTTTAGCTTGTACAATAACATTATACCACCGTCTCAATTGCCGCAAAAGGCTAACTACTATCTGTTCAAGGTCGGTTTCAGTCGCACAAGCTATCTTGTTTGCTGACTGGTGCATCGCAGGAGGGGATTATTCCCGCATGGGAAGACGAGGCGAATAAGAATGGAGGGAAATGGAGCATTCAATTGCCTAAAGACAAAAATCGTCTCAACGTTGACAAGATGTGGCTGTATACCGTGAGTGAAGCAAGTCGTGCAACATTCCTCAACCTGACACTACGCTCAGATGCTTGCTGCGATTGGCGAAACATTTGATCCTTCACCCACAGATTCGGAGAATGGGTCGCAGTCATTGATCACGGGGGTGATCGTGTCTACGCGTCCGCAGTTCTATCGACTGTCGATATGGACACGTCTTGCACCGTCTGGTGTAGACGAAGATGGGTTACGGGAGAGAATTGAGGGGGTTGGAAAATACTTCAAAATCAGTGTATTGGGATACCCCGAGGGTGCGAAGCTTGCTGGGCCACTGGCGACGGAGGTCGAGTTCCTGTCACACAAAGACTCAGAGAAAAAAGGCAAGCCAAAGAAGATTGTTGTTTGATATTATATCTTGTGTACGCTTGTTCTCTAGGAGCTATGTATGTTATGACATCATCTACTTTTAAGATTCCTTATAAGAGTTGTTATCTTTCCTCAAATATCTCTCATTTATCTCTTTCTTCCCTTCCACAATGCCCCTTCCCAGTTTTATTTCCTCCTTCGCTGACAAGGCTCAGTCTGCAATCAACGCCTCGCCACTTGCTGGTCATCTTCCAGCTAATCTTTCATCACGCCCAACCAGCCCAGATGCCGCCAATCAACCATCTGCCAATGATGCCGCTGCGCAAGGCGGTCATAAATCACACGCATTCGACACAATTCAGCATCAATTTCGCTCTCTGCAGCAGCAGTATTCGTAAGTTGACGTCCATATCTCTTTGTGATGATTCTCAAGTTATCTTATCTAGGTCTACATCTCCAGTCCAGAAGGTCATTACTGCAGAAAAAGGCGTTGCGATCGACTTCGATAGCGTTTCGCGTGACTCAAAGGCTCAAAGCAAAGAGCTGTACACCTGGGGTCAATCTGAAGCAGAGGATTTAAAAGATGGCAAGTTGGTTCCTTGTTCCTCTCGGATATCAACCTCAGCCTATATCAAGTGACCGACAGACTTGCGTATCTAAACTTTGTTCAGGGATCCCTGGCTAGTTCACTCGCCATCAAGCTTGATTCTGCCAGAGCTTCCGTGAAGGCCCTTCGAGATGCCGAAACAGCCCTTCTACCACGTCGGAATATCCGTGCTGGGATACAGAACCAGATTGGTCGTCTCGAGCATGCCCAGCAGAAGGGCACGGAGAAAAACCTTTCCGATCTCAGAGGTCAACTGAAGAAAGCTGAACAGGACGATTTACCGCTGGAACGAGAAATTGAGCTGTTAAAACGCAAAGCGGTCAGAGAAAGCGAACGACTCAAATGGGAAGCCATTCGTGAGGTAGGTTTTATTTCTTTATCCAAGAATAACATTTGTGATAGGATGCCCTCCAGTACGGCGAGAAGTTGGTTCTCCTCTCCCAAGCAGCAACACCAATCATCGCAGCACTGCCTACGTTGCCACCAACCCCGGCCAGCCCGTATACAGGTGCTCAAGCAACAGGAGCAGCTCGCGCCTCCCTCCAGCGTGCTTTAGACAGCTACAAAACAGGGCACATCAATCTCCCCACTCAAGTTGCTGGTTCTGATCTCAGCCGTTCAGACACCCGCAGCTTCGGGGAAAGTCATGCCAGCGAGCTGTCGAGCATCAGCACCGACAGCAAAAGTCTTCAATCGAGCATCCCTACCACACCTCCAGTTGTCAGCAAACCTCTTGCCCAGGTTCCCCCAACGGAACAGACCTCCCCTCCTGAAAAGGCACTGTCTCCTCCTATCAATCCGCTTACACTTAACCAGTCACCAACATCAATTCCCGCCGTTGTGAATGCAGCCACCACTCCCATCGCGTTGGACTCTGGCGATACATCCATCACTGTCCCAACAATTGTCCCGACTGTTGCAGAGACTGGTGTTCCCGTGTCTGCTGGGCCATCTGGGCCTGGACCAGCTAGCGGTTCGTTGCACGATATTAAGGCTGCGTCTCCTCTCGCTGGCCCGCGAAGTGGGGGTCTACCAGGCAATGAGCCGCAAATACTTGCATATGGTCAACCCCCAGCCTCCAACGGTGCAAGTTCTCAGAAACTTGAGTCTGCAGAGGAGGAGAAAAAGAGGCTGGCGGCTTCTTATACCGCGCATGATTCCAGTTTTGCCTCAACTCCGTCAACGTCCAATCCTCAAACAGCTGCGGTAGTTTTACCACACGAGAGTGCGGAGGAAGAAAAGAAACGGCTCGAGCGAGAGGAACGAGAGAGAATTTTGCAAGCGAGTCAAGGAGAACCCTCAAAGAAGGATGGACTTGAGGAGGATTTGCCTCCTTATCAAGAACCTGGCTTGCAGTAATTTTCTCGATTTAAACTGGGAATGTTACCATTTGTATAATGTACTGTATCGGATGATCAACTCGGAGGAACAAAATTGGGTATTGAATATTGGAATTCGACGAGTATCAACAAATGCGTTGACAGTCTACACCTTAGCTATAAGTCTCCGGGTCTCTTGTGGAGTAAAATGCAAGATGATGGACAACACTTTTACAAGATTTGGCTGGTTGCACCGAAATGATCATTGTGATGCTCGTAAGAGGTAAACCAGATGCTTACCCTCATTTCCTTGTGCTCTAAGAACTGGAGAATGACATTCCGTAGATACTCAAGATTGACTTCCTCCTCGTTCTTACTCGAGCTCGGTGCAGGTGACGCCATACGTGAAGGAGACTCTGTCGGAATGGGGGAAAAAGAATTTCGTGATTCGGCAGGACTGTTTTCTGGGTTACTACGTGTACTCCAGTATCCCACTCCGGGGTTTCGTTGTCGTTCGAGTAGCGCTGCAGATGACTGAACCTTGCGCAGCTCCTCACGTAGGGTCTGAAAACGACTTTATATTTTATCAAACATGCAAAAAAGCTGGAACTACCTTGTTATTCTGCCGAAGCTGAGCGTCGCGGTTCTGCCCCTCCTCAACCTGGCGCTCCAAATGGCTGATCTTGAGCGCAAACTCCGTCTCACTCTCCTTCGCCAATTTCTATTCCTCGGAAATTACGATAGCGACCTAAATCAACAGATCAAACAACTCACCTTGAGCTCGCTCACTTGATCTTGAAGAAGGGGCAGTTCGGACACTTGTTGCCGCAAGACTCTGGCCACCTCCTTCGCGTGCGATACCTCTGCACGGAGTTCGGAGGCCACGCCTTCGTCGGCCTCTCGCGTTTTGGTTGCAGACCCCAGTACGCCTTTAAGTTCATCCAGCTCCTTGCCTTTTTCTCTGAGCTTTCGACTCCAATCTCCCTCGGCTTCATTCCGTTCCTTTTCGAGTGTAATGAGATTTCGCTTTAGCTCCGAGATCTTTACTTCGCACTTGGCCTCAACTGCGGATATCAGGTGCGCAACATCGCCAGCGGGAGTGACGGGATCACGCTGCCTCGCCGTTGCCTCTTGCTCGCGCTGTAATTCTGCATATTCCTCTCTTAGCAGTACGAGGCGATCATTCGACTCCCGTAGCTGAAACTGGAACTCGGTGTTCTGATGTTGGAGGGACTCGAGATGCGTGTGCGCTGACTCTAATTCAGCTTGTCGTAGTTGAAGTTGGTCAAAGAAGGCATTCTTGTCCCTCGTTGTATTGTTGAGCGAATTCTCCAGGGCTGATATTTGCGAGTTCTTCGACGACAATTCTTTGAGGTGCATACTCTGCAGGCCATTATCAACTAAGGAATCACAGAAAGTCGTTTTCACCCCTTGCCTTGGATGTAGCTATTTCCAGCTCTAATTGACCCCGCACGGCAGAGAGTTCTTTCTCGAAACGATCTTTCAGGCTGGAAGCGTCCCTTTCAAGCTGACCTTTCAGATTTGATATGACCTTCTCCTTTTCCCTGTTCAGAGCCTCGATCTCTTGATGCAACCGAGTGCTCTCAATGTGTTCTTTGTCCTTTTCACCCTTCTCTTTTTCTTTGGAAAAGGCTGCTTCTTTTAAAGCGTCTTCCTTCTCCTTCTCCGCCTTGACAAGCTTCTGTCTCAAAGTTTTCAGAAGGCTTATTGCCTTCACTCGCTTCTCCTCCTCCTCCTTGGCCAGAGTCTTGAACCGCTCACAGTCTTGCACAAGGCGGTCAACTTCGGACCTATGAGTGGCTGCCGTTTCCTCCGCTTGTGTGTTCGAACTCTGAGAAGCCTGAAAAAGTGCTTCAGTCTCACTCAGCTGCGTTTTAAGTTTTTTTATTAGTTCCGACTGGGAGCTTAACTCCAACTGATGGGTGTCTTGAAGTTCCTGCAGACGCCCATCGTGGCCTAAGATACCAATGAGCGTGAAAAAGAGAAAATCAAGTCGAACTCACTTTCCAATCTCTTATTTAGGCATTGGGCTTCACCCCGATGATGCTGCGTTACTCATATCAGGATATATACGAAAGTCAACCATCATATAATTCTAACCTCCACCTTTGCATTAGTGTTTTGCAGGTAATCCCGAAGTGCAGTAGCATCTTGTATGCTCTGCAATGACGTCAAGTCACGAAGTACAAGATCCGCAGCTAATTTTTCCGCTTGTAGCCGTTTAAACGATGTCGAAACATCTTTGACGAGGTTAAAGACAGAGATAGCAAGAACAAGAAGTCAAGGACACACCTGCAAACCGTTGCTCTACTTGTCGAAGTCGTTCTTGAAGATCTTCCACATTCGTACCTGAAGAGTTTTGTGAGGTCGGTTGCTCTTCCTCTTCAAGGGGCGGTGTACCCCCAACTTGGTCACTCTCCTCGTCGTCTGCGCGATTCTCCTTCGATAGGAGGGTACCCTGGCTGGAATCGGGTATATCGGAATGGTCAAAGTTGATAGAATCGCCGTCGAGCAAGGAGATTGGTTCTTGCGACATAAGATTTTCGCCATTGAGTTCCTTCAACTCTGAACGCTGTGAAAGGGTGCCCTCTGGATTCAAAAGGGTTGAAGAGGGTGGAGACATTGGCGCAGGCTCGAGTTGAAAAGTGCCTTCGGTAGAAGGGGTAAGCATAGGAGAATCAGGAAGCGGTGTAGAGGAAGGTGATAGCGGGTGACGTTCAACCATTGTGTGTGGCGTAGATGATGGTGAAGCTCTTGCGGAAGGTTGTGCAGTGGAGGGGCCGGAGACTTCTCCGATGGCAAAGGTGGCTCTACGTAACCTTTCTTCCAGATTGCCTTTCGGTGTCCTACTCTCGGACAAAGACGATGGGCTCCCTGTGCGTCCCGCTGGACTTCCGGATCGCTGGGAGGCCAGAGACTTGCGTAAAGAAGATAGTGCAGACTCTGCCAATTGTCCGGAAGATAATGGTGTTGCGGAACGCGTTGGCTGTGAATCCAGTGAGCGAGTACGTGATGCGCTGTCGCGCTGGTCCTCCAGTGATGAAATGTCTAGTCCATGGGGAACTTGTTGCGCTAGCTGTTCGACAGCTTGACGAAATTGGGTGAACATGACATTCGCTGAGGTGCGCTTTGTGGAGGTGAGGCGGGTCCTTACGTTCAAGGTTCAAAGCACTCGTGGGAAGGTCCTACCAACTGCTTTCATACTGGTATGGGCCAATTATAAATTTATAATCATATCCAAGTAACATAAGTAAATCAAGTATACAGTCTACGATTCCACGGAGCTTTCTAGGCCCTCGCTTTCCTTGCCTTTCCCATTGCTGGAAGGCACAGATGAAAATATCGTACCAAGTGAAGTGGAAGAACTTTCAACACCGTTGGCTTTGGGAGGGTTCGCCAACTGCCACGCTGGTATTGCTGGTCGGCCCAGCGTCGGTAACGGCGATGCGGGAGTGCCCGAGAGACCAGGCCCGCGGCTTAAAAGCAACGCTTTCAGAGACTTGAGTTCTTGTTGCAGCTCAGCCAAAGACTGTGCCTGGCTCTCTTTATTTTTCTCAATCATCTGGCCCAGAGAATTATGAAAGAGAAACGAAGAAAGGGCGGCGGCCCACCTTTGGGAGCATCTCCCGCACATTGGTGATTTCTTCCCGTATTTCACGCATTTCGTCTCGAGTCTTCAGTTCTCCTTCACGCATTTCAGACACGACAGTTTTTACCTCCTCCGTTGTTTGGTCGATCTTGTCTTTTTGTTCTTCCACAGCAGCTCGAACGGCAGCGGTTTCATTCTGTATCTCCTTCAAGAGGGCTTCCGCAGCGTCAAATTGCGCATTGAGAGCATCTCGATCTTCCTCATATGCTGAGGAGTTCGGGGGTTGCAAGTGTGGGGAAAGATACTTCTGCGTTAAAAATTCAGTCGAGGGAAGAAAGCGGAGAAAGCCACATACCCTGAAGAGTGCAACTGCGCTATAAGTTATTGCGCCTGACACGACAGCCGTAATCTAATTCCGAACGTTAGTACATGTTTCGCTGGCTGTTGATATCAGCTGACAAAATAATCTCGCCAGTCCCAACGGGATTGTAAAGGGAATTTCTGACGACTATAGGGATAGGGAACCTGTTGAGATGGGCCTGCGGTAGTGACAGATGCCTGCTTCATTGCGAGCTCAATTTCTGGCGGAGTTAATCCTTTTGCTTCAAGAAATTGAATCCTCTGGGTCAAAGGGGAGGCTTGTGCCTATGAGAAGGCGTAGTGACAGAATGGTATAAAGGGTTTTGAAAACGCAGTACCTTTGGATCGACAAGGAAGGCGACAGCATTGCGAATAAGCTCCTGACGGTCCATAATGAAGACGAAGCCTTTGAGAGCCGGGACCTTAACCTAGGGCCAACCCTAATCTAGGGCCAACCCCAAGCTGAGGCCAACCCTAACCTCAGGTATGTACATTCGGACGTTGCCGTGTACCACTTGTCACGAATTTTGCTGGATTGAATCAAGTTTGTCTCCCACTGATATGTTGCCTCTCGCAACCTGCAAAGCTGTTTCTCGTGGTTTAACCGCGGCACGTTGTGAGTATTCCCCTTGCTGTTAGCAATTCTCCGCTAAATTATTCTTTTCTGCCCAGCATCCTTGCTGTCTGCTTGCCAACGTAGCCCCAGATCAAGTATTCCCAGCTTTGGTGCGCTCGTATGTCGCCTGGCCTCCATTCATTTCTAAGAATATAGCAGTTTTTTGCAGAGGCTATGCAGAACAGTTTTCGCGTGCCAAGCCTCATATGAACATTGGCACCATTGGCTTGTTTCCATGCCTTACTTCCTCGTTCTGCCGGCTAATATCCCCTCAAAAACAGGCCATGTCGATCACGGTAAAACAACATTGACCGCCGCCATTACCAAGGTCCTTGCTTCACAGGGTGGAGCAAAGTTCACCGACTACAGCCAGATCGACAAGGCCCCGGAGGAGAAAGCTCGAGGTATCACTATCAACTCTGCTCACGTTGAATACGAGACAGCGACGCGCCACTATGGTCACATTGATTGCCCGGGTCACGCTGATTGTGGGTTTTTTTTGCCTCTACTTCTCGTCCAGATTGCCTGATCTCAGTCAAGACATCAAAAACATGATTACCGGCGCCGCACAAATGGACGGCGCTATCATCGTCGTTTCTGCCACTGATGGCCAAATGCCTCAGACTCGTGAACATTTGCTATTGGCGCGTCAGGTTGGCATAAAACGACTCGTTGTTTTCATCAACAAAGTTGACCAAATCTCGGACCCTGAAATGCTGGAACTTGTGGATATGGAAATGCGCGACCTCTTAACCACGTATAACTTCGACGGAGAATCAACCCCAATTATTATGGGATCGGCTTTGGCTGCACTGGAAGGACGCAACGACGACATCGGCTTTACGAAGATTCAGGAATTGGTCAAAGCTTGTGATGAATGGCTCGAACTCCCTCTTCGTATGTACTGACCATCACATTGTTATTTTATTCGCGTTTATAATCATTCCAGGTGATCTCGAAAAGCCTTTCCTGATGCCCGTGGAAGGTTCGGATGGTCCTCCTTTATCGTTTGTGGAACCTAACCATGAGCAGACGTATTCTCGATTTCCGGACGTGGTACTGTTGCAACTGGTCGTGTAAGTTCAACACCTTTGGAATTTTGCTCCTCTAAGGGGAACATACCATAGGTTGAACGTGGAGTCGCTCAGAAAGGCAGTGACGTAGAAGTCGTCGGTTTTGGTGCCAACTTCAAGACTACGCTAACCGGAATTGGTGAGGGCTTTTGCTTTCTATAGTTCTGTCTCAATTGAAGTTTTGCATAGAAATGTTTCACAAAGAACTGGACCGAGTATGTTGAGATGCCACCATTGAATCGAACCCTCTTACGCATTAACTTAGGCTGAAGCTGGGGACAACATGGGTGCTCTCCTCCGTGGTATAAAGCGCGAACAAATTCGCCGTGGTCACGTTTTGGCTGCTCCCGGTTCAGTCAAAGCTGCGAAGAAGTTCCTGGCCCAGGTCTACGTACGTCACAATTGTGACTAGCTGAACCCCGCTGATCTTGCGATTTAAGGTATTGACTAAGGACGAAGGTGAATTATGATCCACTCCGCCGACGAGCTCAAATTGAAGTCTTGGTAGGTGGACGTTATACGCCCTTCATGAGCAACTATAGGCCTCAGTGCTTCATCCGAACGGCCGATATAACCGTTGCTCTTACGTTTCCTGAGGGCACACCTGATGCTGCCGAGAAGATGGTATTTAGGATGCTTGCCAGACCATATATTAAATTAACACTTTGAAGGTCATGCCTGGTGACAATGTTGAGCTTGTGTGCACCCTCTACTTCGACGTTGCTTTGGAAGAAGGAACCCGGTTAGTTCTAGTTTCTTGACCATATTTGCCATTTCTGATAATTGCGCACCATAGATTCACTCTTCGCGAGGCACATAAAACAAGTGCGTATCTACCTGTTTTTTCTTGGACTTCTCCTGATAATTTTCGTTTTAGTTGGGACTGGAATTGTTACCAAGATTCTTGAGTAAAGCAGGGAGGTCTATTATTTGCCAAGTGCTGTCCATCCCAACTCCTAGAACTAATAAAAGTACACCCTCGCTGGAATAATAATAGTGTGGCCACATCGCAGTCGACTTACATAGGTACTATGCCCTACCAGCACCTCGGCGCACCCTATGAGTCGGCACAATTTGATCGTTCACCTTCCACAAAACTTTAAATTGGTATATGACCTCCTGGCTCCAATCCTATCCAATTTCCCTTTTTTCCGTCAAGAAAATATGGGGAATTCAATGAATCCTGTTTTTCAAATTGTCACGCAATGTCATGCTTGTCTAGCCAATTTTTGTGATGATCATTGAGTGACGACTCATACCGCCGAGGGGTTTTGTGTTCAATCAGCTGGGCGCCGACGACGCCGAGGTTGCTGGTAGGGCATGCACACATAAGGTTTTTCTAACCCAAAAAGGAAGTACTTGGACGCGGACCCTGAGTGATATTCACGTTCAGAATTTTATTCGCGCCAGAACGTAACCGTTCCTCGTTCTCCCGTCTCTTCGTTCACAATGCAGTCCATCTTGAAAGCAACAACCCGTTCGCGGCACTCAAGCATTCTCTTACGTCAGTCGTCTATGTCCAGGGTTTGCGCTAGGCCTCAGAATTTGCGAACTCTCGTTAGTGAGTATCGGTTGACTTTGTCCTTACTTGCACGGCAGCTTCACCTTTCGTTTCTTAGCTAAAAGATACACAATCGAACACGAAGCCGTTGCTTTCGATGATTCTACTGGCATTGGCATTGTCTCAATCACGAACCACGCCCAGTCTTCCCTCGGGGACGTTGTTTTTGTGGAGCTCCCCGCATTGGGCACTAAGGTTAATAAAGGAGGTGAGTGGCTTCGAACGACTTGAGGAGTGCGATAGTGAATGGTAAACTTCCAGACCAAATTGGTGCTGTGGAAAGCGTAAAAGCTGCCTCCGATATCGTACGTCGCGTTTTACTTCAGGCGGGGAGCTTAATTTTTCCTGAAATTTTTATCCCTAGTACGCACCTGTGTCGGGAACAATCGAAGAAATCAACGAGAAACTGTCGTCAGAACCAGGGTTGTTGAACAAATCTCCAGAGGACAAAGGTACGCGCAAGCCAACCATGACTTGCAGGTTTTGAACGAGTGATGAATTAGGCTGGCTCTGCAAAATCAAACTCCATGATCCTTCAGAGGTATGAAGAATCTCCTATCCCAGCAAACACAGCTTATACGTCCCCATAGGTGGAGAGACTCTTAACTGAAGAGGATTATCACACCAGTTACCAGTCATGAAAAATAGATCGGCATTACATAGCCCACGAGAATGGGAACCTGAAGAGTGGAACACCTTCTGGAATCTTCAAAGATTTCCGATAGATTTGGTATTTAAGATATCATTGGAACAGTAATCATGGCACAGAACGTATCTTTATGAAGACGGTTCGTATCGGTATTTTTCGCCACGGACTTCCATCCTCTCCTTGGCTTCTTTGAGGGCCCATGTTTGTATGCTGAGAAAGTGATAACACTTGTTAGATTATTAGAATAGCGAAATACCCAATAGGCCGACCTCGAGTCTGGTTTATAGTATATTAAGACCGTGGCGAACAACATCGAACCGAACATTCCAAAGTACCAGACATTTTCCCAGTCCTCTTTGACTCGCTTTTGGCCTGGCGGAGGGGCCTGGACGTTGGGCGGAGGTCAGCCGTTAATCCATTGCTGCATGACTGTGGAATTACCTTTTCCCCAAATAGCCAACCCGAGGGTTCGTTAAACTGAGGGGTCTCGTGTGACGCAAAACGTGCCCCTCGGAGACGCTGTATGGAGCGCAGAGCGCGGAAGGTTGTCGAGGTGAGCATGAAAGTGAGCAATGAAAGGATATTATGTAACACGGAATTAACGCTGCAGCCAAGCATGTATAAATTCATCATAACTACGTAAGCCGCATTGAAAGGATTTCGTAGTCAACATCAATTTCAGATCCATCTCCAGCACAACTAGGTGAACAAGAATCGACCACAAATCTGAAGACAAAATTAGCCACACTTATCCTGTTTTTATTTTTAAACAATCCTACCCCGTTGAATTGTAGAATTGGAAAGCTCTTGTGTTGGCTGTCACCACGTCAGCTGGAAATTTGCTACGAAGCAAGTCCTTACTACCTTTGAAAACAGTTAACATGACTTTCTCCATTTTCCACGCAGAGCCGATATCCGCTAGTTGTCGCATGAGAGTTTTTCCGAGTCCTGTCCCCTGAAAAAATCTTGTAACTTGAAGGTCATAGCTATAAGTGCTATTAACACCCATGTTTCGTTGAAGAAGTGGAGGGGTACCAATACAGGATGCTTTCCTGCGCCTCATATTCAAAGCGGAACATAGCGAACCCGATCAATTCACTGGCTGCAGCTTGGTACGCCAAGTAAAACCGAGACAATGAATTAAACAGCTCCTTCCACTTCGCGCGTGGATCCCAGCCAAACGACGAGGAGGTGTAGCTACCAGCTCTGAGTGTTGAGATTGAATGGACCAAGGGTGACGGCGCCTACAGTGCTCGCATATTGCTTTCAAATATCATCCAGATCGCATTCCGTTCGCTTTCCAAAAGATCCTCAGCATGTACAATCCTAAACCGGTGGTGGCTGATCTGACAAATAGCGTGAGTGATCGCTTGCATTTTTAACCGAGGATGTTCACGGTGAAGCCAGCTGCCCGCCAATCGATTCGGCAAGTTCAGAAGACGCAGCCTGCTCCTCGGTCAATCTAGCAATAATTTGATGAAAAAACCTCAAACACGGAGGATACCTTGATGGCTGAGCGAACGAGGCGAGCTCCGGACATCTGTTAGTTCTTTTCCTGAGCGGAAGAGCAACGGAAGAGGAAGGAAATACCAATGTGATAGTATTATGTAAGCACGGTATTGGGACTTTCACCTTTTCTCTACCACTATAAACCCCCAATGAAGCTGGACGCCACTGATCTCAGATATGTCACTTCTGAGGAGTTTCGTGTTTTAACAGCTGTAAGTTTTCTGATATATTACTTTCAGTTCACTATTCATTGACCACAGGTGGAGATGGGCTCCAAAAATCACGAAGTTGTTCCAGTGGTGCTTATTGCTCAGATATCCGGCTTAAGGAATGGCGGTGTCAACAAGCTCATCGGCTCCTTGGCAAAACGCAACCTGGTTTCCAAAGTTCAAAATGCCAAATGTCAACGACTTCACCTCTATCCCATCACATATTGACAGAAATCGACAGATGATGGCTATAGATTAACCTACGGAGGATACGATTTTTTGGCTATGCGTGCAATGTCAAAAAGGGACACCATGCAATCTGTTGGAAACCAGATTGGAGTCGGAAAGGAATCGGGTATGGTTTATTCTCATTTGCATGTCACTCGTCCTGATAATCGTTAGACATTTACATCGTGGCGGACTCGGATGGAAGTGAGATGGTTCTGAAGTTACACAGGTAGGACCTGAAATTTAGCACTGTCGATCTTTGTTTACAGACTCAGGCTCGGTCGTGTGTCCTTCCGTGCTGTCAAGGAGAAGCGGGATTATCTGGGTAAAAGAAAGTCAGCTTCGTGGATGTATATGTCGAGATTAGCAGCTCAAAAGGAGTGGGCTTTCATGAAGGTTTGAGATGCAAGTTTGGTCAAAGCGATGAACAGCTAATGGCCTCTAGATCTTGCACGAGCATAATTTTCCGGTGCCCAGGCCGATCGACCAAGCAAGGCATTGTATTTTAATGGAATTCATAGATGCATATCCCTTGTATGAATTTGACCATTTTTTCAACATCATGTTTAACGGACGATTAGACGACAGGTTTCGAATGTAACCTCACCAGGGAAGCTGTATTCGTCCCTGATGGACATCATCGTCCAATTCGCCCATGCAGGCTTGATCCACGGCGACTTCAACGAATTTAACATACTCATTCGCCGCGAAACAGGTGAACCGGTTATTATTGACTTTCCTCAAATGGTCAGCACATCGCACGCAAACGCTGAATGGCGAGATAATCATCTTTGATGGACACCGCCTGCGTATTAACTTTGGTCTTTTTAGGTACTTTAACCGAGACGTCGAATGTATTCGGACCTTTTTCGCAAGGCGTTTTCGCTACGAAAGCTCACTCTATCCAAAATTCCGTAAGGTCCTATCTGACGGAGCAGAAGGCGATGACTTCCGGTTAGATGTAATGGTGGAAGCCAGTGGGTTTGGAAAGAGGGAAATGAAAGTTTTAGAGGAAGTCAGTCATTCTTTCTCTCTGTGTTCCTGCGATAGATCCTCTTTTCAGTACATGGAAGCCGTGAACGAGAAGGAGGATGGGACGGACCAAAGCGAGGAGGAAGACAGTAGCGAGGGAGGCGAGCACGAGGAAAGCAGCGACGACAGAGACAACATAAATGCAGATATCGAGGGCAATATTGAGGTCAAAAAGATGGAAAAGAACGCCCAGGAGAGGACAGCCAGCCAAGTGGTGGTCACTGGGTCACCAGTGAATCCTCCTCTCGTTGATGAAGTGGATTTGACAGTGGAAAGTTTAAATCTCTTAGAAGCACCAAACCGGTCACTTTCAAGGTCGCCCCCTCAGTCGCGGGCCACATCGCCCGTCCGACAAGCTGCAGCTGGGCGCGATCATATCAAATCTGTCGTTGCATCTGACCTGACCAAAGTACGAACTCAGCAGCGGCGCAAATACCATTCCAAGCGGGCATCACGGACGGCTGGTCGAGCTCAGGGAAGCAAAGCGAAACAAGACAAAAAGGTGAAGTTGGACTCGAATAGTGTTTGGGAATGAAGAGGTTGGGGAGGTGAAGAAAAAGAAGAGGGACTAGGAGAGTCATAGAATACGTAGTTATTTCTGTGTGACATCAGTACTTACTTGGTATTAGCTCCGCCACTGCTCCATTGATCCTTGCGAATCTCCTTTTCTCCTCCCCTCTCTTTCTCTACCACACCATGACCAACTCATCGAAACCCGGGGGACAGTCCCAACGGGAACAACAACCTGCAAGCGCACAAGCAAGGCCTCCACCACCGTACAACCCCACTCCATCTCAGCCAACCACTCTACCCAACTACCCAATAATCCAACCATACCCCATCCAACAACCCTACAACCCCATCTATGTCCGCTCAGGCGAACGCCCCGGCACCCGCTTCTGCCGCGCCTTTTTCGTAGCTATCATCATCTGGCTATTATCAGGCGCCTTCATCCGCAGCTTCCTCTCCCTCGTACACTGGCGGCACCACCACCACCACCGCCACCACGGGCCAGGCGGACCAGGGAGCTACGCTATCCCTCCCGAACTAACCCTCTCTGCATGTGTCACGGGCTCCGCATGGTCCCTCGAGCCCTTTTCGCCCACCTCGTACGCACCGCAATACCCACCTGGACACTCGTTCCTCCCACCAAGTGCATTTCCGTATTCGTCCCAACGGACGTTTGAGCTGCCCTTGAATCAGGGGCCGGGCGGGGATGGGACGGTTCTTTTGTTGTCGAGGGGCCCGATGTCGAGTGGGACGTTGGATGTGGTTGTTGATCCTGAGCAGGAGAGGGGGGTGGCAAGTGTTCGGGTTACGGTTAAGTATTTTAGGGAGGATGCTAGGGATGTGGCTCAAGCGTGTTTGGTTGAACGGGGGGAAGGGGTTAGTGGGGTTGGGGTTTTCGTGGGTGTTCTTTCGACTCAGAGGATCGTTCATGTCACTTACCCCCTTTTGTTATGATTATAGACCCCCGAGTGGTGGTACACTGGCCCTGGGGTCGACAAGCAATTATACATGGAAATAACCATCGTTTTACCCTCTGACGAATCCGCACCGTTGTTCATCAAGAAATTCGAGACGGACTTGCCGAATACCCTCCATCGGCTAGGAGACCTCGGCAAGACGGTTTCTTTTGGGAGCATTTCGCTTAGGGGGACGAATGCATCTATTCAAGTCAAGGTATGTTGACTCTGCGATTATCTACACCGTCCAGAGTCGCTTATTAGACAAAAAAAAATCACTAGTCGGTACGTATGGATCAGGGAAGTTTCATCACAAAGAACGGGGGTATTCAAGGGACATTCAACGCTTCGACGAGTCTTGAGCTTAAGACTTCCAATGCACCCATAAGGGTTGATGTTGGGCTGCATAGTACTGGTGATAGCGCGGAGAGGCGCCCGCCTGCGCCTGATTTTGAGATGTCTACCTCAAATGGGTGGGTCCCTTTCTCTTCACCCATTCTCCTTCTCTTTCTCCCACGTATTCTGACAACAATTTGGTGTGGGGTTTTCAGACCCATAGATGCATCCATAAACCTCCTCTCCTCCCCCAACTCCCCTTCCGAGCCGCACTACACGATTCAAGCAAGTACGTCCAACAGCCGGCTTAATATCAAATTCCCTCCTTTGCCTCTCTTTCCCCTCTCTTCCTCCTCACATTCCCCCATTCTCTCGCTGACCGCGCGGACGAGTAACGCACCCGCCTCCGTATCACTCTACCCAACCTATGAAGGTCGCTTCTCTCTACAAACGACGAATCATGGTGTAGAGGTCCATGAAACTAAACAGGGGGGTGTTGAAGGGGGACAAGGTGGGAGGAGGAGGAGGGTGGTTATGCAACGGATGGGGAGGGGTGGGGGGAGGAGGAAGATTGAGGGATTGGTTGAGTGGGTTGGTGTTGGGGATGATAAGGGGGAGGAAGGGGGGAAGGGGTTGAATAAAGGGAAAAGGGAGGGAGAGGGAAAGGGACGGGTGGATGTTAGGTCGCAGAATGCGCTTGTGCTTTTGGAGTTGTAAGCTGTGAGGAGGTGGTGTTTTTTTTTTGCTGTAAGTCTAATTTGTATATGTGATTTGTATATGTAACCATATGAAAAGATGACATTTTCCAAGAAAACCAAGTCCGGAAACATGTGCATGAAAGGTTATCCAAGGGAGTTGGTCGTTCCCCTATTGTTCTATGAGATATATACATTAAAATATGAGACTTTTCGCCCAAGGAAAGTTTTAAAAATGGTGTCAAGTCCGAAAAAAACGAACTGTGAAAGTCTGTTGTAGTTTTTATCTGAAAGTCCGATGTTTATTCGTGTTTCTCGACTTTGAAGTAACCTCCCACGTGCCTCTCTCCTTCAACCCAGTTACCCTTTTGCACAGTTTCTCCAATGGATAAGACAGATCTCGAAACCTATCAAGTCCAACTCTCTCAAGTTGAACTGGCGTTATCCACAGACCCATCCAATGCTGAACTCGCTTCTTTGCGTTCACAACTTAAAGAACTCATTGCATTGTCACAGGAGGCACTCGCGCTGGCCGAAGCAGCCTCATCTTCCAAATCGGACAATCGCAAGGCTGCTATAAGTACTCCTTCCCATACTTGGTCTGCTGGAGACGAATGTTTGGCGAAGTATTCTGGAGATGGTGCTTGGTACCCAGCTCGAATCACATCTATCGGAGGAGCAGCAGAGAATCGCGTTTATAGCATCATGTTTAAAGGCTATAACACCACCGAGCTAGTCAAAGCTTCCGAGATAAAACCTCTACCACCAAATTATGCCAGCATCACTCCGTCGTCGTCGAATAAACGTAAGCTGAGCAAGGCTGAGGAAGACGAGAGGGAAAAGAAGAAGAAGAAAAATGAGAAAAAGCTTGAATCTAAGGCTGCGAAGGCGAAGGAGCAGACGCAAAAGCAAGCGACATGGCAAAAGTTCGCAAAGAAATCAGAAAAGAAAGGTGTTCACATCGCGGGGGTCTCTGGGACGAGTATCTTCAAGACCCCAGACAACCCACTAGGGAAAGGTGTGTTCATTACAATGTCGTCATGACAACTCTCTGAGACCTCTCGTTTAGTTGGCGTAACAGGGAGCGGCAAAGGGATGACTGAGGTAGCCTCTAAGAGCAAGCACAAGTTCGAATTTCAAGATGATGAGGCACAATAGAAGTGTGTGGTACTTCAATCGTGATCATACTCTTTTGCTCACTTATTTTAGACAGGATACAAAATTTATGAGTTCCTTGTCTTCTCTCTTGTAACACTGTGATGCTGTCTTGACGCGATACCTCTGATCGCTAGGCGCACGGCAAAGACACTCCGCATCTTTGGGCTACATACATAGAGCATAAGTGTTTTCCTCCCCTTCTTCTCGATCATCGCCTCATGTCCCGCTCCATCTTTTCATCGTTCATATGGTTAGAGTTCAAGAGGCCCAACACCAGCTTTGTAGTTGCGATACAAAGTCGCTGAGTAACACCACCGTTCCACTCGTCTACTGATTGCATTTTGACATTCAAGAAAACTTTCCTTGGCCATCGTAATGCATTCTGTTGTTAGTGTCACAGGCGTTTGAGTACCTACAGAGTAGCACACTGCTTCCCCGCCCTTACCCGCATATAATTTTAACTAGCGTGGTCCAGTCAGCGTCACCGCTGGTCTCGTGACCTCGGACGCTCTTTCTATAACTACTAAACTTCTGAACTTGCACGTAGCTGGTACGCCATCGTTATGTCCCTTGCAGAAGTCACAAGAAATTGTTTCCAATGCGGTGTCGCTCCTTCAAAGGTAGCGGAATAATATTCATTAGTATCTTCCCTTGACCTGTTGCATTCCCCAGTGGATTAGCCTCTGCAAGCTTTTCATTTCGAAACTTCCGCCAATTGACAGTCCAGAGACGGTCGCGAGTCATCTTAGCAGTGAGTGCTAAGTAGCTTCTTCAATACTCGCCCTATAGTAAAGCGTTTAGCTTAGACTCGGTCCTTGTGTTGTATCGCTCGTACCCAGGGAATCCTGGCTTAAAAGAATATCTGGAGTGTGCAATAGAGGATGGAATTTTGCCTCTATTCACTTTCGTATCTACTTTTCTGCAGGCGGCTAGATCCCCCGAGCTTGACACCCCAATTACCTTGGATCACCTTTGTCAAATCGCTCTGGAAGTACAGAAGAGGAGCGATTCACAGGTGGCAAATTCTTTGGTTCCCTATTCAGAATCTCAGATTGTGATTCTTGGAACAATTCAAGACGGTTTGGCCTTGCTAAGGACTGTGCACACCCTTCCGATCTCCCAGCATCACAACGAACTTGCAAGCCGGACGGAGGAACTTGTGCGCCACCTACTATGCTTCGCATCAGATATTTCTCAGGTTTCTGTTGCCCAAGCTTGTGTCAGCTTTGCAGATGTTAACGATCTGTTGAATAATTTCCGTTTCAACCTTGAGACGAGACAAATGTTGGAGTCGTTCTCCATGCTGCTTGGACTCTTAATTGGGGACGATGCCAAAGTTGCGAGGGAGGCCCAGATGATGCAATCTCTACAGCTAGCCCTTGGCAAGGGTGACACAGGCGGCCCAGCTTCGGATACTGATGTAATAACTCTAGGTCTTGTTCACCACTATCTGGTAGTTATTCTATGCATTGATATTTTGTTGAGGTCTCAAGTGTCAAAGATATCCCACAGGGCTCATGAATTCGGTGCAGGCAACACCCTCGGTGTTGTGACGCTGCTCGTTTACATATTCCGGTGGTCATCCTGGACGCCGACAGTGTTTTACACTCAACTCATATTATCTGCCCTCATCGGCTTAACCCAACATCCTACCGATTGCACGATTTGGAAAGCGTTCATTGTTGGTCGAGTGAGTACTTATTGGATCCCTTTCTTGGACGAAAACCTCTAAAATTGAATGAAGCTTCCAAATCTCATCAGTGCTTTTGAAGCAATCGTCAGTGCCGATCACGCAATGGTTTCTGACTGGGTAGGGCTTTGTCTATTACCCTTTGGTTTAACCCCTAATTTGGTAATGGCCAGCGAGGTGGATTCCGCTCTGGATTAATATCCGTCTTCCAGCGGCCTGATATCATTATTCAGTGTGATCACACACTCTCCGAGGGAGGAGGATCAAATATGATCACTGAAGAGAATATGTTAGTTTATTTGCACTGTTTTTCGGGGGGAGTCTGACGCTCCCAGGCCTTCCTCATTCACTCGGGAACTTTTACAGCAATTCGTCAAACTTGAATTAATTGACAAGGTTTTGGGCGCTCAATTGGACCCTTCAATATCTAAAGAAAACATGTCTAAGTTGTCGTCGGATACCCATGATACAAGCATGGATTTCTCGGTGAGTGGACTCGTATGCCTCTTATCTTTAACTGAGTACCGCCAGTTATATCTAGAATCAAGGTTGACACCAGACATGGCTAGGAACGATGCGCAGTCCTGGCTTGATCGTATCTGGCGTGATGCTGGGACCCACACCACCTTCGCAAATTTCGTTCTAAAGGTTCTTAATAACTGTTTTGCAACTCTGTTTTCTGATTTGATTTACTTGCCGCAGAAATTTTCATCCCTTGTCACTGCTGTCGACGTGGAATCCTTAAGTCAGTTGTGCAAGCTGCTCTATACACACGCAATCGCCTTGGATATTGTTGCACTGCATGTCAAAATATCCGACTTGCTATTTCACGCTCTTCTGTTCCTCGATAGCTACGATTGCGAGACAATTGGTGGGTTAAAGGAAATTGCTCTGGTACTATCTTGACCGATATCTCAAGGTGATCCTCAAACCGCCGTCAGTCATCTCGGAGATGTTGTACTGTTTGTGCAGTATACCCTCGCGCGTTTTCAGGTAAAGAAGAATATTTTGACAGCCGTTCGAGTGCACTGAGCCCGCTATTAGTTTGACACGACGACGTTCACCAAGGATGGACGATCCATTTCTACAGCGTTTCTCAAGTCTGCGTTTACAGTATATCCCGTTGAAAATCTACCACCGAATGAGCTTTTATCGTTCAACGGCTGGTTCAAGGCCATCTTCGACAGTAGTAGCGAGGGTATAGAGGATACGATCTTACGGTACGGATCTGCAGCTTACCAATTTCTCGTCAAGGTTCATCATCCCATCTTTGAACTTTGAAAGGTCCACGCAACCCAAGATTCTTCTGCGCATTTCAGCGACACTCTTTTCGCAGGCTATAAAGGCCGCATCAACTCAGAAAATAGACAAAGATGTTCTGTTCAACGGAGTGTCATATTTCACTGGACCCCTGCTGAATTGGACCCTTGTAGGAGTGATCAAAGCACTTTCTCAGGAGATACTATTGAAAGGGTACGGACGTCAACTCCTTATATTGCAGGACTAATAATCCCGATCTCCAGGTTATCTGCTCCAATCCACATAGAGATCCTTCAAACCCTCGTGCTGTCGTCGTCGTGCCCTCAGCCCGTGCTTGCCCTGTGCAGTCCTCAGATATTGCGACTCCTATCAGAGTTGGGGAAGGATGGAGCGAAAACATCGATGATTGATGTTGATGTATGGGCGATGCAACGGGCCGTCCGAAACGCCAGCGGTCATAAAGCCGACAGCAAGTGACCTTATCAGAGATACAAACTATCACAGCTGAGCCATTTTTAGATGACCCAAAATCTCGTGTTCAAATCTGGCAGCAAGACCCTCAAAAGGCATTGCAGAATGTCTTTCTACAAGCACGTTCACACAAAACCCCAGTCCTGGATGTCGAGCGTTGTCTTCGGATGATTCCGGTAACCAAGTTCCTGCAGATGATGTGGATGGATCTTTTCGAGTCCGCCAAACTTGGGGAGATGGAGTCTTGCAAACGAATTGCGACGTTTGTGCTGACGATGCCGCGGTGTTCCAACGTCCCTCCCCTTCTTCCCATTTTCATCCATCTTGTATTACCCTCTCTGATTGCAGCCGCCGATCGTCAGCAACCACAAGACCAGAACATCAGTGTCGAGCTCTTCGTGGCCGTCATCTCTTGCGTCCTGTCAGCAGCCTTGCACCTGGAATGGGCGATGGTCACGGTATATGGAAATGATCGTGTTCCGCTTGGACAGGCAAGTTCCGCAGTGGCTCGGAGGTTGGCTGCTGATCTGGGTAGTAAAAGACGGAGCCCTACCTCTCAAAACATTGTACAGCGACTTGTGGCATCCCAGTCATTTACTGCTAATTTTCCAATGTTTATTGCTGAACTATGAAGTTGATATTAACACGGTTTTACAAAATGATTCAGTGTTGTCCTTCAAACGTCAACTGCCGCTGGTGCTGAAAATCGGGTCAATAACCAAAGGTGTAAGATGCGAGTGAAGAAACGCACGACAGCAAGCATTTTCTAATGGATCACATTCCTGATCCGCCGGGCAAAGAATCAAACATGATGTGTGTTCCGTATTCTGAGAAGGGCAGGTGATGAAGTGAAGATGTAAAGTAAGCAGGGCGATGTTACATACCTTGAACCGATCCTGCGGTAACTCTGTCTCAGAGCAGTGGTATTCTGGTTGAATTGTACTTGAATGAATTCCTAGATGATGGAGTGCCTTGCGTATTTTTGCTGCCACGGGCATGAAGTCGTGGTTCCGAGAAGCCAAGACATGTACTGATGCAACAAGTTTAGTTTCAGAAAGTTGCCATACGTGCAACTCGTGTAAGGAGATGACGCCTTCAACGGCGAGGATAGCATCCTTCACTTGATCGAGCGAAACTGTGGACGGGACACCCTGAAGGAGAATGAACGATGCACTGCGGACTATGAACGGTCAGGGAGGACAGGTCGAGGAAGGAAGATCCAACTCTACTTACCAAGGGGAAGAGCGCTGGAAAAGATGATAATAGTGATCACAAGACTAATTATCGGGTCGAAATAATACTTGAAAGGCCACGAAGTTTTCCAAATAATGAGCCCAGTCGCAATGACGCCTACATTTCCAAGCGCATCACCTAGAACGTGCAGAACTAGAGCTCGCATATTCATTGATCCCGCATGAGAGTGCCCATTCCCGTTTGGATGAACATGGGGCGTCTCAGCCTGCTGATGTTGAAGAAGCGGGGTTCCTTCGTTAGAGCTGGAAAGGGATGTGACAGCTTCATCGATCGTTTCCGACGCGATGCCTCGATCCATATCGTACGAGTGGCGTGAATGGGGTATACTCACACGGTGAGCGGTGGGAGATGGTGAGCGAGCGGACGCAATCTCATTCGCTGTCTGCACGAGCGAAGCGCGTGTCGCTGCGGGGTGGCCATACAAAGACGAGAAGGATTCCGTAGGCGAGTGTATGAGTGCAGATGAATGAGAAAGGGAGCGATTGCGTTTGGGTATGCGCTGTTTTTGCGTGGGCGTCAAGTCGCCAGTTACTACTTCAGATAGAATACTTGTTGTTTCGGCAGGGGTCGAAGCTTGGCTATGGGAATGTCCATGAGAGTGGCCGTGTTCTATGCCAAAAATTTAGATTCAACATGAAGGAGGAAAGTGGAAGGTACCGTGGAAAAGGAACAACCCGACGATATTGGAGGCAAGGCCAAGGGCGCCAACAATCACGACCAGTTTGGGATTAGAGATATCTGAGGAAAGTAAGGTCCAAATTTGGTAGAAAGGTCGAAGATCGCACCAGGAGTAGCAAAGAACCGTCCAATAGCTTCTAATGAGATAGAGAAACAGAGAGCTAAGAGGAAGACGCCATTGACGAGGGCTGCAAGGATTTCTGCTCTGTGCCACCCATAAGAGTAACGCGAATCGATGGCGTTGGCATTGGTTAACTTGGGTCAAAGAGGTGAGTGGCAATGTAGACCAATATGGACTTGAGAGACCTTGATGGCATATAGAGCTACAATCAAGCTCATAACATCACTGACGCGAGTGATAAGAAGCGGGAGAAATTTAGGACGAATAAAGGTACTTGAGCATATGGAAGCTGTCGGCTACGAGCGCGAGAGAGCCAACAGCATAGCCTGAATGTGTGGGGTCAGTGATGAGAAGATGTGAAAAGTGTCATAATGTGCTCACCGACGATGAGTTCGACAAAGAAAAAGAAGATGTCGATGGTCAAGAGGAGGGTTATTCTGGCTGAACGAGACATTGCCATCGTGGCGTTCACTTCAAGTTGAGCCGCATTACTAGAGCCTTCTGAGGAGCTGCCTAATCTGTATTTGCTTCTGCTTGGCAAAAGCTTCCAGGTTTTTGTGAACCATCCATCGTTCATCGTTTTGAGAACGCAAAATGGCCGCAACATCCATGGCCGCTGCCCTTGCAGCATCTCTTCCAGCACCCTCTGCAGCCCCTGCAGTTGCGGCTCCGACCTACGAGGCCATTCCAGCATCCATGTCAAAAGTCATCGACATCGAGGCTGATATTCCTCTCACATGTGTGCAGCTAGATGGCATGGTGAGCCTTTGGTTTTCAACCCAACTTTTTTTCATCTGATACATTTTGTCCAGGTTGTGACGAAAATAGTCAAACACGCACGAGAAGCTCCCTCCACCACTGCACATGGCCTTTTGCTGGGACTTGATTTGGACGGCACACTGGAGATCTCGAATTCATTTCCACTACCCCACCATAGTGGAGACGAAGCTGACAAAAATACGAAATCGATTGGTGTGTTTTTTATAGACTGGTTCTATCGAAGGATACGCCGATTGACGATTCTGGGTTTGAAGCACGGCATCAAGCCTCCATGCTGCGTTCGTTGAAAGAAGTGCAGGCGGATGACAGTGTTGTAGGATTCTATCAAGCTACAACTTTGGGGGCCTTTTTCAATCAAGCTCTGGTGGATACGCAAGCTATTCATCAAGAGAAGCTCAGACACGGCGGTATTGTGCTCGTGCATGGTAAGCAATTAGCACTTTTCACTTTTTTCTCTCTTTCTTCCTTACCCCTACCTGTCTGGTAGACCTATCGCAAACAGCACGGGGTAATGCATCTTTCCGTGCATACCGGTTAACGGCAGCCTTCTTGGATGCATACAAGAAGTCAAACTTTAGCACCACAAGGCGAGTAGTGACTTTACATTGGGAAATTGTGCTGCATTAATAGATTGCTTCTAGTCTCATTAACCATCGCTTAACATTTTCGTCTATTCTTGAGGAAGTGCCTCTCAAAATCCGCACGAACCCACTGCTGAGCGCGTTCCTTGGGACGTTGACGGAGTCAAAAAGGCCGACCTTGTCCCCTGACAGCACAGCCACGACGGCCACCGTATCGGCGCTCGGCCCCTCATTTTCCGTGCTTGATCTCGGAACAGCAGGTGTAACAAGGAACCTGGAGCAAATTGTGGAGGCTGTGGACAACTACCGGACCGAAGAGGGGAATTTTTCATACCTTTGCCGACAGATCGCGCGTGAGAGGGGGAAAGCTGAGAATTATATTGCGAAACGAAAAGAAGAAAATCAAGGGCGGGTTGCGCAAGGATTAGCGCCGCTTCCAGAGGAGGATGTAACGAGGTTGTTCAAGATACCTCCGGAGCCAAGCCGGTTAGAGAGTTTGTTGCTGCTTGGACAGATTGATGCCTATGGAAAGAGTTTGGCGAGGACGGCTAGCACTGGACTGGTGAAGATGTATGCAACCAAAGCGAGCTCTGTTGTATAAAATAATTTTTTTTCAACTGAAGAAAATAAATGGGGTTGAACCTGCGGAATACAAACATACACACACAGCCAAGTGCAAAGTCGATCAAAGATAAAAAGGGTTGATTGCAAGTTTAGTTTCTCATTATACTTTTTTGTCACTCTTTTTAAACCAGTCTCCGTTTCCAACTCACTCTCTCTTTATCGCTGCAATGGCTTTCATCAAGTGCCTCGTTCTTCTTCTTTCCGTCGCTGCCTCTACCGATGCCCTCGCCACTCCCCATGCAGCAAGGCACTCCGTTCATCACAGAGCCATCGCAGCCCGCGTTGCTGATCCCGCTCCTCTTGACGTTCTCCCCGTGCCCATCAGGAAACGTGCAGATACAAAGCGTTGCAAGCAGCGTGCTTCTTCCTCCGTCCTTCAGGTTTCGTCCTCCACCCCCCCTGTCATTCATGCCGTCAACACCCCTGTACCGACACAACCAACAACCACCCCCCCTCCTCAGCAAGCAACCACAACGTACAAGCCAGTAACCCCTACCACAACCACAAAGGTTGCCGCTCCCGCCTCTGGTAACCAGCCCAGCTTCATGTACGGCACCCAGACTGGTCAGGGCACCTTCTATGCCAGTACGTCCCACCCTGCATTTTTCACGCTTGCATCACTCATTTAACAATCCTCCCTTCAGCCGGTCTTGGCTCTTGTGGCATCACCAACAAGGACACTGACTACATTGCTGCTGTCTCTCATCTCCTTTACGACCAGTATCCGTACGTTTTTGATTTTCGACCCTTAGCTTTCCGCAGCGCTCACAAGGTTATTCAGAGGTTACTCCGGTGTAAACCCCAACAACAACCCCATCTGTGGGAGGTCAATTACTGCGAGGTGTACGTTCATTCCCCCCATCTTCCCCCCTGGTGGCTGACTACCAAATGTAGACCAAGGAAAGTCTGTGACTGTTGCCGTCACTGACCGCTGCGAGGGATGCGCTATCACCGATCTCGACTTTTCCCCCTCAGCGTTCAATCAACTCGCCGACTTTTCCGTTGGACGCATCTCGGGCATGACCTGGACCTGGAACTAAGGCTCCTTTACGTCGTTGTTTCTTTTTATTCCCTTCTTTATTTCTATGGTACATGACGTCTGCGGCGTTCTTTTCCTCGCATTGCTAGTCAACATGGTGTGGAAAAGCAAGGAGTACCATCCATTTCGGGCATACTCGTATTCCGGTCGCTTACTTGACCTATTCTCTCGTACGCGCTATCATATGTCTAAATTTTACCTCGCAGGACGGGTGCTTTGTATACGAAAAACGTAGATCGTAGTTTATTCGTTGTAGTTTACGACCCAATGAAACGAATCTGGCATTCTCCTGTACTCTAAATTAAGCCATCGTCAGATGATTCCAGTAATTCTCTTGTCCTGTGCCTTCAACTGCCAAGTTCACGGCAGCTAGAAGTCCGCCAACGTCCATTCCCAGCTTGATAACGGTAACAGCTACATCCAAAGCTAGTCTGCGGATGGGGGATTGAGCAGGAAGGTTGCGATAAGGTCCAGCCAGATGTCCTCGGACTGAGTGGTTGACACTGAAGAATGGGGCCAGTCTTGATCCAAGTGACGCAATAGTCTAGAAATACCGTCTCAGGGGTTTAGGTTGATTAGGTCAGAAGACAAGCGCACCTCATCGTGGACTAGCTTCGATCGCCGCTGCAAGATACGCAGAAGCACGCGGAGCACCGTCTACGCATGCCTTTCAGTTCAGTCCTTTATAAAAAAGGAGTTGATCCACCAACCTCCGTCGATAGCAAATTGCTGGAACCGATTTCCCAAAGAACTTGAGGAAGGTGAATTAGCCACGATTCAAATTTCTGATCCTCTGCAACGTCTCTTCCAACTCTCATGTTGCCATGATATTGTGGAGTACTGCTAAGCTGCTCGAATCCAATAAGCCCTCAGGCAGAAGATCGCGAGGAGTCGAAGCTACGTACCAAGATCAAACGGGCAACAAACTCGATAGTCAGCCTCTTGCATGGAGACTTGGATGATAATTTGAGAGCGTGGTCAATGACAGTGCACAAGACTTCGTTTGTCGTTGTGTCTCTTGGCAAAGGTTTGTTGATCAATGCCCAAATGGTCGGCAATAAAGAAACGTATGCTGAAGCTCCAAGCACGTGGCCAATTTGTGAGGGAGAGTCGGACTGCCCGCGCAGGCGACGAATAACGTAGTCGCTCACTCTGCAAGTTTGACTTGACAACACTGAGTCTCGTTGCGAATGTTTGTGGGATGGATTCGGATTTCGTGATCTCCGTTTCTGGTGTTTAGAGAAGGAATTATCGGGGGCATTGAGAAGTAGGGATGTGAGTTCGCAGAATATGAGATTGAATTCTTCGCATGCTCGATCAAACTGTTAAAGTGTGAGCCACTGGCAGTGAATTACTTTGCAGCCAGAATCACCTTGCCATCCGTACCGCCCGTCGATGGAAAGTATGGCGTCATATAACCAATAAGGCTCGACAAATTGTCGACATCGTTTTGTTTGGCCTGACCGAATTCGATCAGAAAATGCCAGGTGAAAATGAGGGAGACCACCTGCTAAAGACGATTGCAATATTGGTTCATATAAGGTGTGAATAATCCGGACTACCGTCACGACCAGCTGTGTTTCTGCCTCGGATGGAGTACTGCCTAGCGAAAAGACGGTCGGCGCACAATCAAGAAACGTGGCAAGGAGGGTAGAATGCAGTGTCTGGGCAATATGCTGGAAGAAATGTAAAAAACCGAACGGACACTAAAACATGCGGGGACGTACCGCAACGAAAGACAACACGGGGGTTTCGGGAGAGTCATGGCCCTCTGCCTCCACAGCCGAACATTCGATGCCATTCATTAGTTCATCGAGTGTCCAGCAAGGCTTAGACCACGGAACTGCTGGGATTATAAAGTCGTCACCTTCATCCACTTCAGCTTCCCAAACTTGCACTGGATGCCCTTTACTCCCAGCTTGGAAAGATGGTTGTAAAAGTCTCTCGAATGTATGGTATGCTTCTTCAGAAGAAAATGCATTTTTCAGATACCAAGCTTGAGTTGGATTTGAAGGATCAAAAAGTTCACGGCACGACTTTTGGAAATCCCCCGTAGGAGCCAGAGCGTGGATCAGAAATGTCGACAGAGATCGAAGAACAACAAGTTTTGACTAAAAAATTGAATAAGGATTAAACAAGCCAGTTTGATAGATTCCCTTACGGCAGGAGTTAGAACCACGCTTGCCGTTGAGGTCGCCTTCAAGGGTCCTGATGAAACCATTTCAACGTCTGCAGCCAGGGAACAAACGACGACTTACCATCAGTTTCACCAAATCTGGTTCCCGCATTTAGTATCCCCAGGTAACCTTCCAAGACGCGGCTTCCACTTCCTTTGCCATCTTCACGCCAACCCGAAATGACCAACTGTGGAATATATTCCAGAAAGACATCAAGGAATCGCACTGCGTCGATGCGAATTTCTGGAAAGATGTGCGTTTGTGCGGAAGTAGTGAATAAAAGGAGCATCGATGAGTGGGGTAAAATATGTTCCTGTCATTTTGCGCGTGAGCAAGGGGACTAAGAAACGATGGCGACACCGTACCACATCTACTCTGGGAAACAGCCACGAGAAGAAGGATAGTAAATTCTTGCGTACGCCGGCATCCTATCTAACGTGAACATATGGACAAGTAAGACGTCAAGAGGAATACTTCATCTCCAATCAGACGGACAAGTGCGTTTAGCAGCGGTGTCAACGACGACTCGACAAGCTCGTTGTGACCCTCCAAGAGTTCTCGGAGTCCTAAAATCGCGTCTGAAACCGACGGTCAGACGTATATGCTTAGCCTGAATATGAAGGCTGCGTACCTTTGCGAGTTCCTGGACTGTAGTGCTTGAGGTGTGCAAGGAGGTCGTCGAAGGTTAGACGTCGCTTGGTTGAAGGGACGTCTGCGTTTTTATGACTGGCGATGCTTTGAGTGGGCAAATTTATCGCTAAAGAGAAAATCAATAAATTACAGAACAAGGCAAAAGGGATTTCAAGTTCACATCGAGCTTTAAATGAGGTGTCAATGACATTGCTTGCAGCTTGTTTGCCCTTTCCAAGCTTCAACTTCGCTTTCTATCACTGTGCGGTCGGTAAAGATCCTTTTCTCAAAAATCTGTGATTCATACTGAAAAATCTGCGGCTTTATCCTTTTTTTTCTTGGAGCTTTTTGGCATTGAGAAGGAATAACGAGAACTTGAATCAGTTACATAATCTGCATATGATGGCCAAGCCGCGATACGCATAGCGCCGCCAATGCGCCATCGTAAGCAGCTTGCGATAAAAAAATTTGCTTAGAAGAAAAATACGGCAATGAAGACATCTGGGCTTTCGCTGAAATTTCTCATCCACGAGTATTACCTTGGTGTAAGCGATAGGGCCGTGCCCAGCTCCCTATAGATTCAAACAATTTGTCTATTCAAGTTGTGAGGAGTGAACTTCACTCGTGATTCAGCGAAAGCGGGTTTATTCATGTAAGGGACCTTTGCTTGTAAGTATGCATTACGGGCAACACTAAACCAAGGGACGACTTCACATATATCGAAGTCTGTCTAGGAGAGACTAGGGCAACACTGAGCCGAGACAATCGACTTGCGCCGCTAGTAAAACATTGCGAGCAAAGGCAACGCAGCAACATAGCCTTGTAATATGTACGCAATGCCTAGCGTAATCTAAACAGAATATTTACAAGGTAAGTCCAAAAAATTTAACCCTTTCCAAAATTCAAAACAGGTGTGGATTTTACCAGAGCTTAAGAAATGGTCTCTTCATGAAGTCGACTTTGAGTTCAAGGCAGAGCATCTCTTCCTCGTCGACCGTGAAACCCAAGACCTTCACCAGGAATTTTGCTATTTTTTTTTTTTTTTTTTGATGAGTGAATGATAAATATTACAACATTTTACTGACCTCTCGGAATTTCTCTGGGCAAAGCGACAGTTTGCTCTACGGTATAAGACCCAGGTTCTACGGGGCATTTCACAGTAGCATTGACGTTGCGACTGTCGAAAAACGAATGAGCAAAGTCAAGGAGGGCAGGATGGTCTCTTACGCCTCTTCACAGGCATCGAAACGCTTCTGAAGCAACTTGATAAGCCCCAACTTCACGGTGACATCGGCGAAAGCGCCTTCCTGTCAATCGGATAAGCAACGCAACTACGAGTGAGCGAATGATGAACCTCAATTGTCTGTGATACGTGGGCCTTGACCTTTACAGTCAGGTCTTTGCCGGGCTGGGGAGGATCCGGAGATACTTCCAGAGACTCGATTTGTATAATATCGGTCGAGAGACCTAGGAAAAGTAGGTGACAAGAGCGGTGATTGGACGAGGTTAGGACACACCACAGTCGACGTAGCTCCAACTGTCCGTGGTATGGACCGTGCCTTCTGGGTTCAGAGCCACCTGGTTTTTCGAAGGAGTTGCAAGAGAGATTGAGCAAACCGAGAACAGAGTGACGAGGGAGAGAAGACGCATGGTTGTTAGAAACCAAGAGTTTGAACCAAGTTGGAACTGACAGTGATTGTGACGTCGCAGGTAATTTACGTAACAACCCGGTCAGAACACAGCCAAACACCAAAACTGCGGACATCCTTGCACCTTTGGTACTCACCACATCATGAAGCCTAGAGAGTACTGTTGTTGCGCAATTCCATTGGTTAATGCCGGAATATATTCCACCCTCGTCGTGCAATCTGCTACGGGAATTCTTGTTGGGGCCCTTGCTGTAGGAACACCCTCCAGTCAGTCCATCACTTTGTATTTACGGTTCTAGCTTACTTAAAATCATTTCGCCAGTCGTAGGAGCTTCTACGCCTTCTTTTGCTTCCTGGCTTCTGGGCATCATTTGTTTTGTCGCAGCAGCCGTTCAGCTCCTCGGCTTTATTGGCGTTTCGAGAGTAAGACTTCACCTTTTCTTGCTGTGCCTTTTTTGGAATGCCTTGGATAGGAAAAGCCCCTGTTATATCGACGCTACGTCACCCTGCATGGTCTCGTTGTTAGTGCTGCGTTCTCCATTGCAGTTGCTTGGATTATCATGTCAGCAACCCGACATTCGACGGCACAGGAAAAATGTATTCAGGACTTTTTCTCGGACACCATAGGATCGGGCAGTGCGACCACATTGTGCAACATATTTCCCTGGGTTGATGTTGGAATAATGGGTGCACTCTGGGTTATACTCGCAATCCTACATGTTTGTGAATGGTTCCTTGCTGTTTGCTGTAGCTCATCCGCACTTGGCCAGTTATATCTGTATGTCGTCCTATCGTCATACGGGACTTCACAGCGACGAGATCACGAAAAGTTCAATCAAAATTACGACTCGATCCAGCCACTCACGACCGAAAATATCCCTCTTGCCAATCGTGCTGATCCATGGGACACGCGACTGTCGGGTGAATCCATAAATGGTGCAGACGAAGGTAACGATCGCAGGTATAAGCATGTCCGACAACAGAGCTCCGTCAGTGCCTCGGATGTTCTCAGCGAACCATACCAACAGCCAAAAGATACAATGTCAAATCCAGACTACGGTTATCAAACGCCCTACCCCCATTACACAGACGACCAAAATCAATTACTCTACCCGTCTTACGCCTATACCCAGGATCCCACTCCAACGCCCATAAATGCTTATAATAAGTATGACGCGCCCACATCTTCAAGCTTGAATAGACCAAGTCAGGCACAGGCTCATCCTGGTGAGTCTTGAGGTGGGACATGAGAACCCAGATGGGTTGCATGCTTATGTTGTGTCTGTCCCCTCTTTTAATCGTTGGATTGGTTACTGATGTGTATCTCTTAAGCGGAAGGATCGTTCAGACGAAAAACACCGCGGTTAGTGAGATTCGATTAGAAATGGACTTGATGTATTTCTACATAGTATGTACATGTTTTGTGCGCAACTGTCTCTCTTGAAACTGCTACTCTCAGGCTCACCGATATCGATGCCTCATTGTTCCTGCATGTTTTCTCACTGCCGGAAGCTGCCAACTAGCAATCTCCGTTCCTGCACCCGCTGCTATCACTCCGGCGGCTGTGACAACACTGATCTTCTCACTCAGGTCAGGACAATAAGCTGAACGTGGCAACTTTTTGGTTCTATTATTCTCCCTGTAACCTCGACGTGCTGTCCGCGTCTTAAGCTCTTCAGCTGACAACACATTGTGCTGCCTCGTTTCTTCCCGTACCTCGGCCATTTATCTCTATATTTTATCCACCACGCTTCGCCCGGTTCGATAAGCACCCGTCATGCCTTCACACCTTCAAAGTTATGATATTCTCCTCGATCTCACGAACGATATGCAGGACTCCGTTTCAATCCAGCTTTTACGGGACTATGGACGCGGTATGGGTGCAGTCGTTTTATTAAATCCAACAGAAACGGTCACTCTCGTGCTCGAGTCTGGGTCTGCTTATCGATATGCAGTAAAGTCGCGCACTAAAGTCGCCAATGTTACGTGGGTCATTTGACGCACTCTAATATATATGAGAATCTTACCATCAGAATCAAGCGCACGATCGTGGCGAGACACGCATTGCTATATCTCCCATTTGTTCAGCGGCAGACCATCGGATTCAACGGCAGACCTAGATCATCCCGTCGATGGAGTTAGTGTTGATCGTCTCTGGCGAGATCATCGCTTCTGTGTATGGGCAGAGTCATGACATTTTTAAAAAAAGGTTAGACCAAGTCAGCCCTGTTGAATTTGGTGACTTACCGTCATCATGAAGACACCCCAAGGGTATCCATACCCTCGGCAACACGTCTTTGCCTTCTACGCCACGGTCATCATGGACAATTCTTTGTAATGTATTTTGTAACTATTGGTCTAGAGCCTCATGGTAGCAGCATGTGCTACTTAATCGAATTATTACATGCCAGGCCGGGTGAGCTTCGTTACCCACTCCAACTGCTTAAAACTATGAAAGTTCGCAGTTCTGGGATCGTTACATATCATTACCCCGCTATGACAGAGCCCCTACTCTCTTAGGCTTGATCGACACAACTTCTTCCGCTGTCCATCAGGTGCGCCTAGTGCCATGATCAGGGATTATACAGTGGTCTCTTCTGACTATTCCTATCGATCAGTGATCGTCTGTTCGCCATCCTCCTTGGCACATAACGTTCGAATTGAATAAATTACAGATGCTCAGCTCTAACTATGGAGGGAGTTTATAAAACTGGCATCAGAAAGTCATCGGAAAGCACATCACTGTGATGCAGCAGCATCTTTAGGCTTGGGCCGGAACGCAGATTTCATTGTTAAGATGTGGCCCTTCGGAGGGGACCGTGAATGTCCAAGCTTGCCTCGCGCCAGGTCAAGAACCCTGCGAGTTTCACCAGGTTGTTTCTGACCAGCTCTTGGGCGCGGGGGGAGAGTTTTGGGATTCTTTTTCACCATTTCGTCGTGAATGGCCTTGAAAGCTACCGGTGTTGCTAATAGATGGTCCTGAAAGAACAGACGAATACCTTCAGCCACAACCGTAGGGCGAAGCAAGTAACATACAACGTATTCGGAGGCTTTCTGGCTGAACTCCCCTGACGCAGCTGAGTCCCGATACTTCAGAATTTTCTGAAGATTCCAGCGAGTTTTAGGTCGAAGGATAGCACCCTTCTCCCCAAACTCCAGCCTCCTCTCCCTTTCAATTATATCCTGTGTTCCTTTCCCGCCAATTTTGATGATAGCCTCAGGTCTTTGATTTCTCAATTTATCTCTGAGGACCTCCCAACCAACTGCCCGTGATGTCATCTCCCACCGCAAGTCTCTTGGATTGTCGACAAGCTCCACCACGGCATGTGATGCATTATCTCCCTTTCGGTTCCCAAATTTATGGATTCGCGTGTATCCACCCGGTCTGTCCGCATAACGCTGAGCGAATGTTCCGAATAATTTTGTAAGAGTATTGGGTTTGAGAAGAAAGGCGGAAGCGCGTGTTTGAGCAACTCTGTCACCTCGCTTTCCCAACGTAATGATCTAACGTCTAATGAGTATCAAAATAAAAGAGAACGTAGTAAAATCATACCTTTTCGGCCAACCTTGCGGTGTCTCGCGCTTTGGGCAGAGTGGTTTTAATTTGTTCGTGTTCGAAGAGTGAGGTGACTAAATTTCTGTTGATTGTTGAGAGAAGAATAAACAAGGTATAATGGACGTTTACCGAAGCATGAGCATTCTATGCGAGGATGTCCTGGAGAACTTGCGGAATGCGACGCCATGCTTCATTACGGTCAACGTCTAACGGAAGTTAGTGTTACAAAATTGAGCACAAACAGCGTCACTAAGCGTGACATCGGTCATGTGCTTAGACGCGTACATTGGTCCCGTGCATTTTTGGAACTACAATTACCATACGGACGGAAAGGAACGACAGGCTTTCAAAGTAAGTGCGTAAGCATAAACGATTCCAAAAAATATTCTCTCCAACCCTTCTGAACTCGTTGTCATTTTAAGTCATGCGGCAAATTTATGGCGGGGTAATCCTCTGTATTGTCCAGCGAGATCAACGAGAAAAAGATGGCCAGAATCTGGAAAATCTTCTTGTCTGGTCCAGTCACCCCCGTTTGCGCCGCAGTGCGCAGTGGTCACAAAGAGAACGTCATTATTTGGTCCTAATGTTCTTTAGGGCAGCAAAAAAAGAAATGCTCAATGCTTACCTCCGAAACAACACGCCGTAATGTTCAGCGCGGTGGGAAAATGTATCTGGGCATCAATGATGCCATTCTTGTCGAATCTAATAATCTTGGAACCTCCCCATCTGAATCACGCATCAGCAACGCTTTGAACAGAAGCATCAATTATCGTTCACAGCACCGTGCACTCCATAAGCATCCGTCTTCGTCAATGCATAAACCATCACAGAAAGAACTTTCGGCAAGGCCTTGTGCGACTGCGTCAACGAAGACACGTCGGTTGGAAAGGTCGCCGGCCTTATAATCGTAGGCGTATATTTTGTTCACTAGGGAATCAGTAAAATAACTGCAAAATTCGTCTCAGGCAGGAGCATTCAAAGAGTTCATGTTGCGCACTCACAATGTATTCTCGTCTGGGCTCCATCCGAGGCCATTCGAGTCCTAGAAATCGACTTAGGCTGTATTTCAAAGGTAAAACATGGTCGCTACCGTGAATGGCCCTTCATCGACCACTTCGCAGTGGTTTTCAAGGGGGTCATATCGATAGAGTCTCCCAGGAATGCCATGTTCTTTTGCATAAATAGTTCCGGCAAAGAAACGACCTCTGCTGTCACATCCTCCGTCATTAAATCGCGTAAATGGGGCATCCTCATCAGACAGAGGCTTGCTGAGGTACGTTAAAGTGGAGTTGTCCTCCAGCAGTGCAAAACCTTGCGCAGCGGCACACGCTAACTGGACGGCCGGGTCAAAAATATGATGCGGAATGCTTCAAAACTAACCCCAGCGCCGTTCTGACGCAATGCTAAACAGGTTACAGGCTCTTCGAATTGCTCAACGGCAAGTTCATGGGTGTCAATATTTACATGGAAAACCTGTGGCATAGGAAAATGGGAATGCGGGAGGACGGAGGAAATATTAGATACCTTGTTTTCCGATATGTCGACAAAATGGAGCAAAGACGTGCTGGGGTCATACAGGGGACCTGTAGAGAATCGATCTTCGTACAACGGCATTTAGCTTTTCGATAAATAAAAAAACCTTCACCCAAAGTACAGCCAACGGTAAGCCACGGACGTTGGACAATGATTTCTCGCATGGTTAAGATGAGTGAGAGTCTGATTGAGATGCAAAAGTTTCAAGATGGGTTATTAACAATGGACATTGCACGCAGGGGAGATGTCGGAAAATAAGATGGAGAATGAATGGTAAGAATTGACAAGTCGGAAGTGGCCGAAAGACGTAGGTCAAGTGGAGAAGAGGATATCTGTTTACCAATCTTGCTGCCATCTTTGGGACAGAGGATTCCAGAATAGCCATGGGAAACAATACGATTGGTGGAAGCAATCTACCATACGGCGGATTCCGAAACGTCTACAAATTTAGTGGGCTGCGAAAGTTAACATGAGGGCAGTTATCATATATCCCATCAGAACACACCTTCGGGCGTCTTTGCAATGTAATCAATGGCTACACCAATCGTCAGATCCATTCCAAAACAAGCTCTCACAACGCACCCTGCTTTACCGTCTGTATTTCGTCTGCCTCTGCGTCAGGGATTTCGATTGAGAACTCCTGCGACCAGTTATTCCTATGGGTGTGTCGCTCAACTAGGTTCGTACCTCTTCCACTGCCATTACCACCTCAACGGCGTCCAGGCTGTCCAAACCCAAATCCTTGCTGAACGAGGCTGTTGGTGTCAGCTGGGCCATGTGAGCACGGAGAAAGAAATTAGAAAGCCGTGACTTACTTGAGACAGGTCAACTTTCTCGTAGCCCTTCAACACGTCCAAGACACGCGCCTCGATCTTTTCTCTTGACAGGCCAGCGGCGGCGGAGTAGTTGACACGAGAAAGAAATTGAATAGGCATGTGTTGCACGCGAGCGCGGGGTGCAGCCACAGTCCTTGCGACAAGTCGGAGGAAAGACATTTTCAAGTTTGAACTTGAGAGGTGACGGAACGAAATCAAAAATCCTTGACATTCCGGCAAGGTCCGATGGAATTTAAAATAAATAAATACATAGATAAGTAAAATAAATATCGTAATATGTCGTGACCTCTGGGGATTGCCGACAACAACTGTGCAGTTTGAAATAAGGTTTACGGCAGAATAAGCCACAGTCACCGTCAAGACGGCCTTAGGCCAACTATAGGTTATACGCTCAAATCCTCAAGGTGAGACCGTTCTTCATATCCAACAGCCCCCACACTAAAAATTTATTCTTTCTACAGGTACGTGGAAGCGTTCCCAGTTTGAACCTGAGCTGAACACTCTGCAGACTCCGACAATGGCCACCTTCTCCTCGACACCCATCGTAATTGATGGCAAGGGTCACCTCCTTGGTCGATTGGCCTCAATCATCTCCAAGCAGATTCTCTCGGGACAGAAAATCGTTGTCGTCAGATGTGAGGAAATCAACATCTCTGGCAGCTTCTTCAGGAATAAGGTGCGTTCACACCCGTTCAAACTTTTGGACCCGCTCTCATTGTCCCACCAGCTTCGTTACCACAACTTCCTGCACAAGCGCCACATCGTGAACCCTAAAAAATCAGGACCCTTTCATCATCGCGCACCGTCGAAAATTCTCTACCGAGCCATCCGTGGCATGGTTCCACACAAGAGTGCGCGGGGTGCTGCTGCTCTTGAGCGTCTCAAGCTTTTTGAAGGTGTCCCTCCACCCTACGACAAGAAGAAGCGAATGGTTGTCCCGGAGGCATTGCGGGTGCTGAGGCTGAAGCCTGGTCGCAAATTCTGCACTGTCAAGGTGAGTTGTAGGCAGGGTTTAATAATACGATGATCATTTATATGAGGGATTTAGCGTCTTTCTCACGAGGTTGGTTGGGGCTACAAGGATGTTGTGGATCGTCTTGAGGAGAAGAGAAAGATCAAAGCACAGGCTTTCCATGAACGCAAGGTACGTGCGTATTGTTCTATCAAGACGGGGGACTGATGAAAGTGCCGTAGCTTGCTGCTGTCAAATTGCGCCAAAAGGCTATCGCAGATAATGGGTCGTCATTCGAGCAGCTTGTTCAGTTGGGGTATTAGTGATACATCCACTCTTCTATGCACTTGTACTCGATTAGCGACTATGCACTCTGTTATGACATGCCCTTAGAATTATTTCATGAAAAAATGAATATTTAATGAATATCTAATGAATAATTTCTTTCAACTACCGCTGCTAGCTGTTATCCACGTCGTTTTCATCGTCCTCGTCGTTCCCCCCGTCCTCGTCGTTCCCCTCGTTCCCCTCGACCTCCTCTCCGTTCGTCTCCCTTTTCTCCTCTCCCCGTTGTCCCCATCATGCCATCCGACGCTTCCCCCCGCCAAGAATCTGAATCCGGTTCGTTTTTTAAGTCATAATTTTACTCCAAGATCTCACTCCCTCTTCAGCATCGCTCGTCCCGTCGGGTTCTCCCTCTCCATCTCCCCAAGACACCTTGACTCTCCGCGCGCTCGTTAGCACAAAAGACGCCGGCGTCATCATCGGAAAAGCTGGCAAAAATGTCGCCGATTTGCGAGAACAAACAGGCGTCAAAGCTGGTGTCAGCAAAGTTATTCCTGGTGTTCATGAACGAGTCCTCACCGTCACTGGCCCTGTAGAAGCTGTGGCCAAGGTCTTTCTACTCTTTTCTTTCTCTTTTCTTACTGATCTTTTTTCTCTCTCCTTCTGCAGGCATACACCCTCATCATTTCCCAGCTCGTTATCTCAAACCCCTCATCTCCCGTAACTCCTTCTTCTCCATCAGCCCTTCACACCTCGATCCGACTCCTGATTTCGCACAACCTTATGGGTACGATCATCGGCCGTAGTGGTCTCAAAATTAAGGCCATCCAGGATGGCTCGGGCGCTCGGATGGTCGCTTCAAAGGAGATGCTACCCCAGTCAACTGAGCGTGTTGTTGAAGTACAAGGTTCTCCTGAAGCGATTGGCCGAGCAGTCGAGGAGATCGGGAAGTGTTTGTTGGAGGACTGGGAAAGAGGATTGGGTACTGTTCTGTTCAATCCAGGAACGGGTGACGATCGACCTGGAGGTAATCGACGTGGGGGGCATGGATATTCGGGATCGTATTCTGGCTCTCGTCGTCCCAATGGGGACGCAGCACCTCGTGCACGCACGCCACCTCCGGGATCACCTACCCTCCCTCAGTCTCCTTCCTCAATCCAACCGGCAGCCAATCTCCGCACTCAAAATATTTCCATTCCATCTGATATGGTTGGCTGTATTATCGGCCGAAGCGGTACAAAAATTACCGAGATTAGGCGTCTGTCTGGCTCCAAGATCTCCATCGCCAAAACCCCTCACGATGAAACTGGTGAAAGAATGTTCACGATTGTGGGTACGCCCGAGGCTAACGAGAAGGCCCTGTTTCTCCTGTACAACCAACTTGAAAGTGAGAAGGAGAGGAGAGTTGGGAGGGAGGCCCAGCAACAATCGGAGATGCAAGAGTGAGCTGAAACGATTGGACGTCTGCACGGCATCCCTCGTCGTGTCCAGAGTCGTCGCCCTACGGCCTGCAAAGTCATGGCGACGGCGTTATCCCGCATTCCTTCTTGAAATCAAAAGTCCTGGCTTGTCCTGATTCTTCGCTCATTGTAACTGATTGAAATAACGTACTTGTTGCAATACCATGCTGCTTTGCCATTGTTTGTACACACCAAATTCTTTCTTGACTTTGAATGAACCCTCCACAACCCTCTCTCCCTTATCCCCCTCGCATCCCGCAATCCCTTCTTGAGTCTTACTCATCACACTATGCTCAAGCATACCTGCAATCATATCCAACTCCTCTTGCTACCGGTTTGAATGAAATCCGCACTCCATTTAGGACCGAATTTGGTTCTTGGTATCAACCAGGAAACAATCGATGCACCTACAAGGGGTGCAAGTTTACCGGATCTCATAAATCCGTGGAGACACATATGATGGACAGGCATCTTATTTTTCCTCCAGGGTGGGACAAACGAAAAAAGAAACCAGAATGGGACGCTGACCCAACTCTAAAAGGGTGCGTTCATTAGAACGCGCTGATCTTGTTATTTTAATTCCGCCTGTAGGAAACCCATCCCAATCCAAGGAACTACCATTATTCTGGACTCTCCTGAGGTCTTGGAAGGCTGGATATCGGAACGCAAAAAACGCTTTCCAACCGCGACGCGTGTCGATGATAAGAAGAGAAAACTTGAGGAAGCTATTGCTCGTGGTCAACTCCCCTTTGTAGAAACAGGTTTTCGTAAACGGCAGAAAATCGATGATAATTGCAGCATCAGACGCGATAGACACGCGAAAAAGGACCATCATGAAGGCACCATGGGACGGGGTCGCGCTCAAGGTCGGAGAGTTGATGCTGGCTGGCGTGGTAGGGGTCGCGGATCATCTGTAATGCATTCGCAGCCCGCTTTGCAAACACCTCCTGCTGCACCATCGGAATCCAGTTCTGAGGATGATGACAATGATGAACCAGAAGTCATATCTTCTAAGGCATCTGCCATTGCTCTAAGCACCGCAAGCCAGGCCGAATATACACTGAAACAAGGTTTTGATACCAATACGATACAGAGACCAGCTCCGACGACCAAAAGGCCAAATTTACGTCCCATCATGCCTAAAATGCCTCCTCGTAACCCCTTTGCGTCTCGTTCAACTCTCCTTCGTAACGTGGGTATATCCTTTACACACTGTGAATGCCTTCTTACTCTAACCTCCTAGTTATTGCTCCCTGAAATACGAATTACAATTTCGAATCTTTCCCAGGCCATTAGGTTTCTGGTCGACAATGACTTCCTTTGTGAGGTGGAGCTGAAGCCTGGTGAAGCAGAGGAGCAAATGATTCAAGTTGTTGAATAAACTGCTCTATGAATAACGACTGGCGTATATTATACATTAAGTGCAACCAAAAAAGCATTATTAAAGACAATGGTCATTTCAGTAGTGCTAGTTGCCACTTGACCCACTGTCGCTATTGCCACTACTACTATCATCTTCGCCATCTTCAAGCTCTTCAGGGTCTGTTTCCATAACCCGTTGGGAGACTTCAAAGCCTGCCTCCTTCAGTCCCTCCCCGATCTCCTCAGACTTAGAAGGGGCAGTGACAACCACTGCTATTGATGACGAAGAGTCAAACAATGGTAAGAAATGCCTTCTCAGGGTAATGAGGACATCCTCCTTAGTGACTGCCTGGTATTTCTCCAGAAGGTCGACCTGGTGGGTCTGAGGAACGCCCTTCAGCGCTTGATTCGTAAATGAAACCATCGCCTGCCGTTGAGAGATGAGCCAAGACACTTCTGAAAAATATGAACTTGCATACCGCTCTTCCAGCCGTGGACACGTTTTTTGTGACCCCGTAAACAATGCTACTCTTAGCAGCGTCAAGGGTCGTTACGTCAAGCCCAATCTGGACCACAATTCACCAATAACCAAGCATCCACAAATCAACACTTACTGATCCATCTACAAGCCCCTTGATAACATTTCGCGCTTCCTGAAATGCGCTCATGTTGTTG
Organism: Laccaria amethystina LaAM-08-1; assembly: GCA_000827195.1. Classification (NCBI taxonomy): domain Eukaryota; kingdom Fungi; phylum Basidiomycota; class Agaricomycetes; order Agaricales; family Hydnangiaceae; genus Laccaria; species Laccaria amethystina. Next base: position 137,219 of record KN838550.1, on the reverse strand, counting down.
GAGCTCTTTAAAACTGGATTGAGGGTGGTAAGATCTGAAAAATGGGGGGGGAACGTACACGATACAAAGAAAAACTAAGTAACCCTGCTTCCACGTCAAGGGATACATATGCACCGTAAGCCAATCCAGATCCCCGTATGTAGCGCTGTGGCCGGATGAGGCATAGGAGGAAGACTCAGAAGGAGTATGCTCACCCATAGATAACTCTCGGTTGCATTCAAAACTTCAAGCGCTACGCGCAAGGCAGGGTAATCGGGATGATTGAAACCCTCAATTCCTTTACTTGTATGGGTGGCGTAAGAGCTTTCAATTGTAGTTAAACTCATAACAATCGCCTGTGGCCCTGATTTAAATTGTTTACGCAGAGGTCGATACAAACTTACCTTCCGGGAAAGATTCTTGCCGGTTTCACTAAGAGTTTGCGAAGCAAGGGGAATTGGAGACAAGTCCATCGCCTATCAGAAACAAACTTCAAAAAATTGAGTCAACACAAAATCGAAAACAAATACCGTCAAAACACTGTCGAAATATTTGCCCCAAGTACTCCGAGGTTTTTCTATCTTCAAAACATTTCCAGTAACAGAAAATCGCACACCGGAAGGATCCGTGACTGTAACATGCAGTTGAGAGAAATAAGTCAACGGTGAATGTTCAACACATACTTGATCTTCGAATCGCCTCGAAATCTGCAATGACTTGAGACGGACTTTCTTGTAATTGTTTTGCGAGCTTGGGAATGAATTCTGCCTGAGGAAGGACGCCCCCAGAGCGGGATGTTGAATTGTCGCTGTATAAGAGGTCTGACCATAAGGAGCCCAAAACGTTATTTCCATCACGCTTCATCTCTGGTAGAGATTGTTGGATTTTGGCCACGACAACCTGTAATCTGTCGCACTGCGTGAGAAGCAAGACTAATGATCTCAGAAATCGCAATCACCGATCTCTATCGAATTCGCCTCCGTAGACCAGATCTCTTAGCCAAGCAATAGCTGTCTCATAGAGAGCAACTTCTACCTTGATGCTGACACGGAGCACGTCCGTGAATGCATTGGAAATGCCCGTAGAGATTTCGTAAGAGACGGTTTCGTTGCCAAGTTTATTGATGACCTCTTCGTGGGACAACCGCTCCCCAGAGAGTCTGGTCACTGGCAGAGAAAAAAAGGCTGATAAATAAGTTGATATATATCTGAAGCGAAATTAGTAATGTAAGTGGGACAAAGATGCATGTCCATACGGTCTCAGTCGATCAGGAAGCTTGTCCATCGAGAAGAATGCATGGATCGAGACAAAGTCTGACTGGTGACAATTGGATACACATTACCAGGTTGTGCAAAGGAATGGAGCAGGAATCGTACCTCGACATGATCGTATTCCACAAAAAAGGCAAGAGGGTTTCCGTCTGCGTCGATGTGTGCAGATAAAGGTTCACTTGAAGAGGATAACGGATACATCTTTCTCCCGTTTCCGGGCTCTTGCACACTTTGGACTGTAATCCATGATATACTTTTGACGTCTGGCACGGGGAAGTGTGTCAGAATATCGGATGGGATTGGTTTCCCGTGTTCGGCCTTTGCCGCCTCGAGTTCCCTTTCTGCTTTTTTTAAACCATCAGGACCGAGTTTATTGACTTGTTCCGCCACACGTGTTTTCTCATCTTTCTCTAATTTATCTGCAAGGGCCGCTGAAGGTTTTCCACCGACGACAACGGAAGGCGGGTCAACATAATATCTGACGCAGCGGTCAACATGAGTTACGAGAGTGCCTACTAACACATACTTTTGTAACAAATTGGCCCATTCTGAGTTTGTCCAGCGCCGCAGAACATTATATTGATTGATTTCGTCCATTGAGGAATGAAGATCGGAACCATCCTCAGAACCGTACAAAACATCGGTTATAACAGTGCCAGAGAAAGTATCCCCTTTGGCAGATTCGAGCTTGCTGCGCAACTATCGAACAAAATATCAGTAATCAAATGGTAGCCGACTCAAGCGTTCTATTAACCTGCCGTTCATCTCTATTAAGGATCATCGACATCCTATCCATATCTATACCTTCGCGTACGATTCGTTCTAGGCTTGCTTTCAACTTTTCGTTAAAGTCATGTATGTGCTTGGTAGGCACGGATCCGACGTATATAGGAAGATCATTGCGAGTTGCCCTGGTATCCTCTCCGAAGTATATATAAGAGCTATTCGACGTCAGCGACCAAAGGAGCAGATAAGAGATGCAATGATACCAAAGCGGTGATTCAATCTCAACGTATTCCTTATTCAACGGGGCCACAGCGGATGATGTCAAATATGCACCGATGATATCCAAAGCCTTTATTTCGCATTAGTTCGAGATAGTCTGACCACTTAACGAAACTTGCCTTGCGTTCAAGAAATGCGTTCACGGGAGGCCCCACAAAGTTAATTATAAGTTCACCCATAGCTAGGATTTAACACTGAGTGAACGAAAAGGAAGCGGACGATTATTAGAAGACTTACATTCATCTTTTTCTGGAAACTCCACGACATCTTTTATTACTCCATCAATGGGGGTTCGTATTGCGCTGGTAGTCTCTACAAAAGGCCGTTTCCAGCCTGGGGGACGGGATCCTCTGTTCTGTTTATGAGCGACAAGGCTGGGTTCGATTTGGTCTTGGATAACTCGAAGCAACGACGACGTTCCACTAGAAAGTTTCCCACCAACAATGAGGGAAAGATTGTGGGGAACATAGTAAGTCGAATGGTATTTTCGAACTGTAGAGATTTCAACCGATGGCGAGGAAGATAAAATGAGTTGAAATACTTTGTTCTGGTGTCAACACACGAAGTGCCTCCATCAATCCTCCGGTTTCGCTCCGATATGCGCTACCTGGGGGGTCAAGCAAACGCTGAAGTCTGCAAATTTGGTTAAGATGAGATCGCATTCCTAGATGTTGACCCACCGAAGTGCCATTAGATCGCCTGATGTATTCTCCCGCCCTTGCATTTCACTATATACCACACCGGAGTCATGACCTTTTGAGTCTATGTGATGCACCTGTCAACGTTTTGTTAAGGTAATCAACGTTTCGTCATGGATTCAACGAACTTCTGTAACGAAACTGGGGCAATTTGATTAAAAGTGGAAGAGAGGAAAGGCAAGAACCCACCCAGCTTTCGTTATTGTAGGATAAAGAATGTGGTCTACATATATGGGGAGTAGCTGCAAAAATCCTTGCTCTCCTGCAGTGGAGACCGTGTAGGCAGTGTGGTCAGTATCAGTCCAAGCGTTCGTCCCGTTCGAAAACCCCCGATTTGCAAAGAGGTCCAAAATGCCCTTGTGAGGATACTTTTCAGACCCCATGAAGACCAAACTAGTCTGGGATAAGCAATAATCGCACGAATACAGGATATTGCCTACTGTTCCAAAGTATGCGGGCATCCAGAATCATTGAAGACTGGTGACATCTCGTAAGCCATCGCTTTCAAAGTACCGGGGTGACGCACTTTCGGTAGGTACAACAAAGTACCCGTTTACGATCGGGGCTAGGGCCACTAGTGAGTGGCTGATTCTTCACAAAATTGACGAAACACACCCTCATAATCCAAATGAATGACATTAAGTCCAGTAACACGGCTCTTCCATTTCGAAACAATAACGTCGGTAAAGTCGAGCTCAACTTTCTTGATGAGGTCAAAGTTGCCAAAGCGTTCGACTGCGTCCGTCATTGGAGGTATGGTGCACGCTGCCTGTCTTAGAGTATGCGCTGGCCGAAAACGGGAGTAAGTTGTACGTGATCGGGTAGATGGACGAGAGGCTGATGCAAAAAAGAGTCGGCTGAGTGTAAGCGATCGACTGCGAAAGAGCCAGGGAGGTTGCATACAGCGCGTCCGACGTGAGCGTCAGTGATGAAATAAATCAAAAATAATACCGTCCGACGAGTCACACATGCCGTTTCAACATACGCCAGAAACATTAGCCCTTTCAGAGGCGCGCAAGGCCAAGAAACTTAGCAAGAAACTCATTCAATCCAATGAACCACGACTGCTTCAAGAAATTACCGTCTTTCGCCCTTGGCTTACTTTGCACACCGAGACGAATCGCTGTCTACCCATCAAAGTATTGACCTGGAATGTCCGTACACATCTTTCTCGTCCATGCTGATTCCCTACTAAATGTATACTCAAGCTACTTGCACAATGTTTAGTTCGTAAGTTGAAATCGTAACGCATCTGCTGTACACTCAAAAAGGATCCTAGGGCGCCAATTATTTCCAGCCAGCGATTGTTTGAAAGCTGGTCAACGAGAGCCACTGCTCCACCGTGAAATTCTCAGCCATAACGCCGATATTCTTTGCCTACAGGTAGGTTTATATTTGTGGTCTTATGTGTTGTGGCACTCTAATGTAAGTGTTCGAAGGAAGTCGATCGATTAGAGCAACTCCTACCTGTTCTCCAAAAAGCTGGGTACACCCATCACTTTAGATCTGGTCCAGGAAAGCTGCATGGCTGCATAATAGCTTATAAGGCGCAACGATTCTCTCTGGTTGCAGAAAAGGTTGTTTATTACGATGAAGAACGAGTCCGTACAGATGGAAGTGAGCTCGGCCAGCGTGGTGTAAGTTTTAACACCAGGAACATTGGCATAATAGTAGCGCTCAAAGCGAACAATAATCAAAATGATAGTCTCGTCATCGCCACGACACATCTTTTTTGGCATCCAAAGTATGTCATCCCTCTTTATAGAATACCTGCGATTTGAAACAGGTTTAGATATACCTACGAAAGGGCCAGGCAGGGATTTCGGGTCTCCCTATAAATATTGTTGCCGATGTAATCTTACTAGGCAAGCAGCGCTCCTGATACGCGAGGTTTCCCGTTTCAAGGTTGGCCATGCAGTCGAAGAATGGCCATGCATTGTTGCTGGAGGCATGTTCAAGGCACGCTTCCGAGTTTCTATAAGCATCTGACATAAATCAATTCAAGACTTCAACTTCCCACCAGACGATCCGGTGTACTCGCTATTAAGCGGAGACGAGTTACTCGCTGAACAACAAGCCAAACTCTCCGCTTCCTACGTTGTCCACTCAACGGTGGATCACGATGTCTTGCTCAATACTGGGAAGCAACTTCTCGACGATCAAGAGGGCGGGGATGCCGACGATCCTGACGTCGTCATTGTCAACGCGCGAAATGCTATCCCGGCTGATGGATTGCTTTCAATTCCAGAACTGGTTACTCTTTTCTCCAGTCAACCCCGTGTACGAAGCTCGTACGATGTTGGACTTGCCGATTATCTTTCAAGGAACTTTTCGATTACCACATATGGGGACAGAGTCCAGATTCCGCCAGGAAGACACGGCTCACACGAGCCAGAATATACCAGCTACGCACATTACTGGAAAACTGTTCTTGGTAAGATATTCCTTATCCTTCGATTTACGCACTCGTCTTATGCTAGTCATAGATTATGTATTCGTTTTGGATCCACCTGGGCGATACTGTCAAGTCACTGGCATCCTTTCCCCATTCCAAGCAGTCGACCTTGAGCCTGGCCTCCCACAGCGACGTGTGTCCGGCAGCGATCATGTATCCCTCGTTGCCGAACTGGTCTGGCCACAGATACACCATATCAATGACCCTTGAAATAAACGACCAGGAATACTCGTCTAAGTCTTTTTCCATCTCCTCAAGTATCCGCTCCCGCTCCTAAACGTTTAGAACCAGGTATTATTTCGCATTACGGAGTATTATATTTGTATGAAATTTAAGTATTCGTTCAACTCTTCGAGGAAGTTGTCAAACAATACTTCCCATCATTACAAAAAAAAAAAAAGGAAAATTTCCAGGCAGGTCAACCATTGACAAGACATCCCCCTTCGTTTCAGAGCAAAATCAAATTTATGTTAGGGGTATATGAACAGGCAGCCTCATGAGGCACAAACGACAGTCCCATGAATTTAATTTAGACACCCGACATAATATAAACTTCAACCTCTACCTAGTCATGTATCATCGGCTCGCTGCCCGATCAGACCCTGCGAGAAGGCTGTCGAATAGCCCGTTGGCAGAATTATCATTTCGTAGCTGTATCATGTAAACGATGCCAGTTCGAGCACCTTTGTCGCTTAACTCAATGGCGATACCTGTCTTGCCGACACGTTCCACACCATCCGTCAAAACTATGGTGGAGATCAAAACAGATTTATCCTTGTTGTCCGCCTCGACGACCAGTTGCTTGATATTGGTAGGGCTCTGGTGATACAGCTTGAGTTTCGCGGATCCCAGCGACTTCCACTGTGCATGCTGTTGTTGGAGGAAAACTTTGCACTTCATTTGCGCTGATATCGTCGACGTGACAGGCCCAACCTGCTGTGGAGTTTCTTGAACCGGCGAGTTCGGCGGACTGGGCTCGTCGAATGACGGCTCTACCATTGAAACTGACCGAGATGCAGGTTGGGCAGATGGCAACAATGGGCGTGGTTGGGGCGCATGTAGCGTACTAAAAGAGTTGTTTCGAGGTATAGGTGCCATGTTGTTTGGTGGGTATCCACCAGGGAATGGCGGCACGGGAGGGGCTGAGCCCAATTGGTCATGTTGAGAATATTGAGATGCAAGAGAACGTGTAGATGGAGACTTCCGTACACCATTCTGGTTCAATGGAGGGTCCGAAGGAGGTCGTGGGGGCAGGCCACCAGGTCCAGGTCCATAAGGATTCTGACTTCGATGGGTAGGATTGACGGGAAAAGGGGGTTGTTGACCATTAAAACCAGGATGACCAGGAAATGGCGGACTAGAATTGAACCGCTGTGGGCCATGTGATCCAACAGGACTCGGGTTGTAGCTGGGACCCGGCAGCGGACCATTTGGGGTAAAGCTTGCACTTCGGACAGGAGGTATGGCGTTCGGTGGACCGAATGCAGAAGGAGAATTTGTGAAAACATGGGCAGAGGCAGAGGTTCGCAGGTGTGGGGGAGGAGGGGGTTGGTCGCTATGTACTGGAGGTTGTCGAGGGAGATCCGGTTGGGTTTTATTCTCGGGACTCAGTGTAAGTCGAGAAATGCCCTCGGCAATCCGGGAAGCATCAGGACCTTGATATGCAGGAGGTGGTTGTGGTCGTAATGGCAAACCGCCAGCATGAGGCGAACTCGATCGTCGCGTAGGTGCGATTCCGCCTTCAGTTATTGATCGAGGAATATTATTGAGCGAAGGAACCGGCGGCGGAGGTTGTTTTGACGGTGGCGGTACTATATTGATTGATCAGACATGCATATTGAAAAGCATGAAGTCAGACATACATGAGCCAGAAAATTCGATACATTCCTTAAAACGGGCAATCATTGAGTCGCGTTGTTCTCTTGATTGTGTTTCAAGAATGAGATGTTCTTTCCGCATGATCGCCACTTCGAGTCCATTATCTGGGATGCATTATGTCAAGATGCATAAACCCGAATTTGGGGGACGAACCTTGGCCGCCAACTTCGGAAACGCGTAAGACCTTCCCTGCCAGTGGTGGGTAACAGAGCCACATATCTGCTCCTTCAAGTCCAGGTTGTGATTGATCTTGAGGAGACATTCTTTCGCATACCAGAAATAGGTCAGATAGCAGAAATATATGTCCTTGTTGGTGTACAACTTCCACACCAGTTGCACGAGGCGTAAAACGGATTAAGACGTCCGACGATAGTCGCATTTCGCGGGTGAACGTCAGTGATGGAGGCGTCATCTGGAGCTTCACAACCTAGGTGCTATCCGTCAATTACCCAAATGAAATAGTCGGCAGGTAGGAACCTTTGGCTTCATGGTGAAGATATCAAGCGTGCGGTGTGTAACTAGCCGCCGTTCAAGGTCAGAGATCGGCATGGAGAGGGTAGCGTTAGAACCGCGACTGATAGATGTAGAGGCTGTTTCTCTTGAGAGGCGCTCGCTATTACCCATGATAAATGCAAAGAATAGACATGTAAATAACAACATACCCGCCCGAGAATGTACTGCCGTGGTTTGAACCGCTCTCACTACCTTGTGCTGCATCCCCCTCGTTTAGACGCGGATTGCTCGCAGCAGATTGACTCCTCATGTCAATAACGACTTCATCCCCCATTTCAAGAACGGCTGGAACGGACGGCGAAGACTCCCCAACTTTGAGGGATGAACGGCTCTCCAAAATGTCCAAAAGCCTGTCCAATGTATCCAACGCACCAACTAGGAGGCGATGGTCGCTCCGTCCCGGTGCCGTACTCTTCAAAAGTCTGCTGTACAGCTTTCTATAATACTTCAATCTGGCCTTTGGAAGTAAAAAAAGCGCGTCAAGCGTCCAAGTCGGGGAGTCCGAAGAAGCTGTAAGGGCAGCGTTTAAAGGGGGATTTGAAGCAGAAAAGGTTGCCAGAGTGGACGACAAGCGTGGGTTGGATTGAACTGGCTCCCAGGTATCAAATCCAAAGCAATACTTGGTACAATACGCGGTGTATGGAGCCTCCAAGTCGTCAATCTAACAGCCGTCAATTATGATCCAGAAGGAGAAAGAGCTGAAGCATACCCATCGCATCAGCAAATCTCCCAGAGCTTTTGGCGATGACGGATTCGCACCGATATCTTTTAGTTTCTAAAACGTAGTGAGCGAAATCCAACACTTGACCCAAGTGTGATACTTCGTACCGAGTGAAGGGTACGATTCGCTTTGTAAACTGCCTCGATGCTCCTGAACATCTTATCCAATTCTGGAGGCGGCAGATTTGAACGTGACCAGGCAGCAGCTACTTTCTGTTGAACGAGGTTACTTATCGGGCGTGACAAAGAAAGAAATCAAAGTACACGGATGATGCCAGTCAAGTGGTCAACATAAGCCTTCTCAGTGTCAATGAGATCGTTGAGGGGATTAGACTTCTTAGTTTGAGATGACGGCGTGGACGGTGAGATCGGGGTTGTCGGAGTCAAAGGAGCTACGAGCGCTTTCGTAGAGGTGAGCCGAGAAAAATTCTAGCGAGAGAACAACTGACCAGGATCAAATGAGGTCGATGGTGGCAAAGTCAAGACTTGTTGGGCCTGTAAAGCTCTCGATGGATCAGAAACTTCCAGCTTGGGGGGTGGGGCGTTGAATGAATCCAACATATGTATATCGGGTAGTTGTGGGAGCGTTTGGCCGTTGGGTTGGTCGACGGGAGGCGCGTTCATGAGGAGGACAGAGTTGGCAGTAAATTTATGAGCCTGTGAGTAGGCGAGGCACGTGCGAGGTGTCATTAGAAGTGTGTCACTTGTCACGTCCTCTTAAGTTGTCATGGAATACAATCCTGTATGGATAGATCGCACCTTCAAATCACGCCAACTCACAGAATATCTCCTCGCCCCAGAGCATGAAGCTGGCCTTCTCACAACTCGCGATTACGACGCAGCCCTCTCCTTCTTTCCCAACTTCCATCGCCACTACAACGTTCGTTCTCGTACTCTTCATCAATAGTACAGTCCAGTTCATATTGCCTTTGCTAAACTAGTCACTTGGCACGGGCTTGGGTGGATGTCTAATGTACTCCATTCGCAAGCCTTCCTGGTCAACACCGAAAACTACTGCTGTCGTCTTGACCGGTGCCCTGCTCGGTCGTGCTGTTGGAGCTCTGAGCTCAATTCGAGAGCACTATCAGTTTGCTCGTTCCATCGAAAATCCCGCTGGCTTCGCCCAGGCAATGGAAAATATTCAAAGGAAACTTGGTCAACCTGTCACGCGTTCTATCGGCAGACCACAGGACCACACCTCAACTACCAATCACTCTCAAGAACGAGGCATGTGCAATAAAGCATCCCATTACTTCAGTCATCAACCACCGTTCCTTAGATTTTCAGCTTCCCCCACCCCGTGCATCGCTCGAACAGCTACCAATGACTAAACCTACCACCTCGACTAGTGCCTGGGATAGAATTCGAGCGGCCAATGTCCGCACAGCTGGAAACTCGTCTTGGGATGCTCTTCGCCAGAAACACGAGAGTGCACGTATACAAAGCTGCGTACCTGACACAACAGTCGACGACGTGAACGGGGAACCGGTGAGACAAGTAAAGATTGAGGTAATGAGCCGCTCGGATGAGCAGGCAAAGTTTGATGCACTCCTGGACAGGGAAAGAAATATGAAATAAATCCAACTACATTTGTCAACCCTGATCTGCATATAATTTACACAAAACAAACCAATGCCATGAAAGTGACGCAACACTAAAGAAAAATCTTCAAAAAGTACACACGGCTTGCGTTATGGGCCCATGAAAGTTGAGCTGTTTGACAGTATATCAGTGTCAAGATGGATGGGGGACCCGGATGCTTCTCGCATCGGCCAGTGGGGCCGGCCATTGGGCGAGATGGTATGCTGTCTTGAGCCATTTGCCAATACCGCTGGCTCTTCGAAAGGAGAACTAACAGGCAATGGCGCCGACTGCGCATTATCATCACCCATTGGATGACGGCTCTCGTCCTTCCTGAACAATGTGGAATGAGAAAAGGGGAAAAGGGGAACGCCAACCTCCAAAGGTTGCTTCTGCGCCGTCATGCGGACAATTTCTCGCATTAGACCCTGAAGGAGGCGTTCTTGTCGCGCTGCGAACATCAAGTATTGAAATTTGTTTCTTAATAAGGACTGAAATAACCCACTCCCAATTGGCGAACGTTGGCCATATTCCATCATCGCGAATCTGCAACGCCAATCAGGCAGGGTTCAAGGAAAATCGTGTTGCACTGCTCTCACCGTAGAACATTGATTTCACCCCATACCGTCGATTCGCGCTCAGAATCATTAGTTTCGATAAAGTATTTGCAAAGTTGAACCTGAACGACAGCTGCAAGATACCAACAAATCTGGAAATCGATGAGGCCTATTCGACCAAAATACCGAGAAAACACACACCGTGACAAAGGGATGCAGCCTCGTAATATCTAAAGAAGTAGCTGATAGGACGTAATACGCGCCTAGAATGCACCTGGCCGAGTTTACGCAGCGGGCGGTGGATACATTCCGGGGATCGGTGAAATCAATATATGGGTTATGCAGTGTTATCGTTGCGCTGTGCCAAGTTAATCAGGAAAGACAACAGACATTAGAACCCAGGTACTGACGCGTGGGGAATGATGTGAACCATGTACAAATCCGTGTCTAAAGAGCTGCCCTCGGGCAGGTCGGTGACGCCGGTGTTGTTCTTAAAAATTTGAGGGAGCTTCTCCAGAAAGTCGGAACAAACAAGTTTATCCAATTCCGTGAAGCCCTCCAAGAAGAAGGGATTCTGGTTTTTGCTTGGTGCTGTCGGTGCCCGCAGGTTCCCCCTAACATTAAAATCGGTTACCTTCCCAAATAACATAACCGCTTTGATCAAAAGCAAAAAAGAATCTGTGTATTGAGGCGGGTGTCGAGTAAACACGTCTGGAGAAGCGAGATCTTGTGGATTGCTGGGGACTGGGGCCTAGGAACAGTAAGATAAGCCATTAGCGTCAGAGATCTTCAAAAATCAGATCACCTCCGATTCGAAATCTTCTGTCCTCAAAGGCAGCTCAGTTCCGAGATCCCGTTCATCCACCGCATGTATCCATCCACCAACGGAGGCAATGCGGTCAAAAACGATTGTCATCCACCATGTTCGTCTCCTTGATTCCAAATCACGTAAATCTTTCGGTGGCGCCAAATACGCTCCGGGGGAGTTGTTGCCATGTGTGGAAAATGTTCCAGGGTAATTTAACCGAAGGGGGATGGCGACTCGTGTTTGAAAGCTAGCAAAGATCCAAACCTCAACCCATCGACCTTCCTGGTAAAAGTACCAGGATAAAAGGATGCAAGCTTGCATGACGGAGAATATATCCTCTCCGCTAGCCATTGTTTTGTCGATGTATTGTCTGGTTTTACTGGCGTGAAACTCTGCGAACTGGTCCCTCCGCGTTCCGTCTGGAAGGGTAATTACATTATGAGGCGACCAGCGAGATGCAGCAGCGCACTAAAAAACTATGACTCAGCAAAGTGAGGTGAGGTGATATCGCTCACTCAACTATAGCGTGAAGAATCGCACAGTGCGGAAATCCGGGGTCTTTCGGGGGTAAATGCATCGTTGCGAGAAATGATGGTCGATGTAGCACCCTGGATCCACAAGGATCACACCTAAAGAACACGTCGATACTGGGGAAAGTATGAGCTGTCAGAGAAAACAGAGTGATATGAAGCACCCACTAATGATTAAGGGTAGCAGGGTCGGGAAGGTCAGGATTCCAGCCAGAAAAGAGAAGGTCCATGAATGGATCAGAGCTCGCGTCCTTGTTGGCATTAGACAGCTGAGGACTACCGCTCGGGCTGCGAAATCTTGTCGCATCAGAGCTCTCGGGCGCGATAAGGTTCATCATGGAGAGCGGCGCTTGAGGCAAACTTATCCCACCTCGGTCTGGTCGGCTGGTAGAGGTAGATCCAACAGGTGTTATGAGTGCGTTGGTCGACGAGGAATTGTGATGGGGTGACATTGAGCGGGACGCGCCCTGTTCGTAAAGCTTGCTTTTAAGTTGCGCTTATGACGCAAGTGGTTAGAGACGGTGCATCGCGTCTCCGGAAGGCTTTGCTCACAAATCTGATCCTCCAGTTGTTTAATCTTCTCGAGCGGATCTGTATCGGGAGCCAAAGTCAAACCCTCAACCGGGTCGTACGAGCATTGCGGCTCCGCAGGATGGCTAAAATTCATTTTAATTTGAGGAATTCTGTTCTTTTGAAAATAAACACGTACGCATAGCCAATGGGCGCTGGAACGCTGATTAAAGCTTGCCATTGTCTGTGATGTCTCCGTCAATGTGGGCAAATTTTACCCCGGACACGAAACTCACTTTACACATGTCCCACAATGAGGACGAGCTGCGTCGCATTTCTAGCAGGATGAGAGGTGTTTGTGTGAGTTCCGGCGTGGTTTCGACGTCTACGTACGAGTTTCCTCTTGCGACACGAGCGACACGCCTAAGATGGGTGAGCTATGAAGCAAGTCAGTGGTAGATGGCGTACAGACCTGATTTCTGCGGAGAGCAGGGCGATTTGTATTGGTGCTAGTTGTTTTAGGCATTGCGGTCGAGCTGAATGCAAGAAAGGAACGGATTTGCTACACTTTGGTGACGCCAAGGTGACGCTGTCAACTGACATGCGGTGACACAGCGGCATGGCTAAACTTAAATAACATTGTAGATATGTAATATAGCTGGGCGACTTTGCATGTGTGACTTTGGTGTAATCAACAACTGTACTTAGCAATCTATCACGACCTTAGTACATAGATGCCCGCGTTTCAGCTGCATATCGTCATCTAGGCAATTACAAACCTACAAGATGGTGGCAACAACACGCCTTGTGTGCGCAACATGCCTGAATTCTGTAAGATAGATTCCTTCGCTAGTCGTCAGCACCGTAACAAGAACTGTTTAGTAGTTCTATTCACCTTGCCACGTCCCTAAATTTAATTGACCATTGGTGATCGGGATAGAAATCGACGTCCCAACAAGAGAGGCCTTCGTGTGCGAGACCCTAATTCAGAAAATGTTCTGCCTTACATGTTTCAACCCAATGGCCGTACTCGCACTCACGAATCGCTGCCACAAGAGATGAATAAATAGATACCTCAATCAAAGGGAAAAAATAGGCACTCTGGTCCTTCGTCAGTGTGACGCCAATCGAGGGACTCGGGTACGATGGTGTCGAGTGCCATATCCATATCTAGGCGTCAGGTCACTAACGTCTGTTTGGACGACATTGATAATAAGGCTAGACCTTTCCGCACGTCTGTGGTTGGGTGAATTAATATTAGTGTTACATGAAGGGTGATTTATGGTTTCTGTACCTTTGTCAAAGTTCTCATTCACGGTTAGCGCGGCTGAAGTGTGCTGGCTTGAATTTCAAGAATTAAGATTGATGGGCCCCAGTCCCGCACAAGGTTGAAACAATTCATACATGAAAAGAAATAACATGCCAACCTACAGGTTGTAGAATTGCTTATTCCTTTGTTAACACCAAAACATCAAAAAATACTCACCTCAACTCCCAGCAATCCTGCTTGAATTTGACTAGCAACTTCCTCTGTAACTAGATGGCACCCCTTAGCGCGCTTGGACAAGGTGAAAGTTTTCTGCCAGCCCATCGAGATTTTAATCGCTCTGGAATTAAGATCGTCAACGTGCACAATCGCAAGGAGAAATCGGATTGACTGAAGACTACTGAATACACATATAATTACGTAACTACCAGACATCAATCATCTCCATATCGTTTCAAACGCTCATTACCACCCCGATTTCCAGGCACATTTCGATTCCGACAATGGTTCGCATAATGACCCTTTTCTCCACACTTCCAAGATGGTTAAAAAGGGATGATTCAAACGTTTACATTCAAGGCTCACCTTGAAGCATAAGACCTCTTCAAGGTTCCTTCTGGGGGGACCTTGCATTGCGCTCGCGGAGCCGGAATGTGCGACGGGTCCGTTGTTCATTCCACGGTCAAAGTCTGCATATCTTCCGTACCCGGGCGGAGGAGGGCCTAGGTCGCGAGCAGATGGGGGTTCTAACGGTTCATAGGCTTTTGGTGGAGGTAGATCTGGTTTAGGGCTGGAACAATTGAATGTTGACGGAGAGATCTGGACAAAAAGGCCACTCACTGGCCTCGGAGGCACTCAGGTCCCAGAGGACAGAATCCTGTTAGATAAAGTTGACAAGCGACTTTTCGAACGTGTTTTCGCGGGCAACTCGGTCCTGCGAAATTAACTATTAGGAAAAAATAACGGTAAACGGTAAAAGGAAGCTACCAAGCTTACAAAACCCTCGATTATAATCCGGACACTCTACACGCCGCTCTTTCGGATGAGCATACAAACACTCGTCTCCAGCTGAGCAATAACCATACTTAGCAAACCACCAACACTCCGGCATACGTCGCAAGTTGTATTCGTGCAAGAATTCACAGGCATCTCCCTTTTTGCAAAGGCCTCGTAGCCAATGCTTACAAACGGTTGCCAGACGTTCCCTTTCACGAGGATGTGTGGGAAGTTGTCTTGGGGGTTGAAAGTTCTGAACAGTAGGAGTTGTATGCCGCAGAGGACAATGAAGTGGTCCCAAAGGACAACCAGCAGCAGTCAAGGCCAGTCTGCATATTTGGTCATCTTGAAAAGAAATTTAGTCGGAAAGTTCGGCGTCCCACTGACGCGCAACCAACCTTTGTCCAGCTTGACACCAAGCTCTGATTTGATATAGTTTTCAGCTGGAAAGTTATTCTGGTGAAATTGAGGGTGAATCACATCTCGGAGGGCTGAGGGACCAGCCAAGGGATTGGCAACAGCCATGTTCACAAAGTAGTAATGAGCTAGCTACAACTTGAAGGTTAGCTATGATGACAAAACCTTTTATTGACGGCTGTGTACTATAGTTGTACTCAGAGCTTCTCACCAAACACCAAGCACGTCAATGTCACCTCCCATCTGTCGCACGCGCTCTGCTGCCTCGTCTACCTCAGATGTCCAGGAACTCCATAGATCTTCACCACTTCGACCTGGTTCATCGACAAGATTGCAAACTCCGACAAAGTATACATCGTGGAAAGGCTCCAAAGACACGGATGGACGGCGATCTATGAATGTAACATCTAAGCGGAGAGAGTCCAAGAGCTGTACGATACTTCTTGGTGTCGAGCTTGATTTAGAAGGCAATTTAGGAGCAGATATTCGCACAAGTGCCTTCCCGTCAAGGGGGTGCCTGAACGGCATCACTGTTTCCCGAGAGTGTGCAACAACGTAAAACCGAGTAAAGTTCACTGAGGCACGTTAAAGAACCTCTTTGTGGATGCTAAACAAAAGACCCACTCGTCTCGCCTTGTATGCCTTGACGAAGAACCTCGAGTCCTTGAAATAAAGTAGCACATATCTGAGAGCATATTGCAGCACACTCCGGTGGATTGTCGAGCAGAGCTCTAGCGGCAGCGGCGGTCGAAGTTGACTTCTCTAACGTTGCTAGAGGTAGGTGCGTTGCAAGAAACTCCTGACATTGGCCAAGTGCCTATTTTTCGTGTCATGGGTTCGTTCGACGTTGAGCAGATAGAGAATACGGCGTACTTGCTCGTGGCTCATGACTTTCCGTATCTCATCTAGCTTTACTCCCTTTCGTACGAGAAGGCAGTGATCAATCTTCAATAGCACCTCGCCACGAACGAACCCTGGATGAGATCCCCGAAGTGCGTTGCACGTTTCAATGACACTCCCAAAGGTAGAGTTTTCCTGAGGAACCACACCAAGAGGAACCGATGGGGAGAGAGAAGAGAAGACGTCTTGGATGAGAAGCAATTCAAATATGTGGGATGAGTGTTGACGTCAAAGGCATCTCACCAGCGATTGTTTTTCGTTCCAGATAGTGGGCGTGGTCAGCAAACCTTTTGTATGCGGCCTACAACTGGTTAACCACCCTGACGAGAGCGACATCGAAACCTTACTTACTTCGTGAGTGTATGTTCCGAGTGGCCCCAGAAAGGCGACTGTGAACCTCCCATCTGACTCGGAATCACTGAGCTCCATCCTAGATAACTTTAAGGTTGAATGGAAAAATAGTGCGCTTATCATTCACAATAATCAAACGAGAAAGTACAAAGGTTATCGATTATATATCATACGATAGTACGATGGTACAGATAGTAGAAATTAAGTAAGAGGTGAAAATGATTTGGTTTGGTACAGAGTTTCGCGTAGGATGACATCACTGACCAGGTTGTTGCTCTCTTCGAAGAGAGTGTCAAAGTCATCTAGGTGCAAGGAACGCGGAAAGGTGATCTGCGTTGGATATCCAGATGCAGGGCCACACCGTTTTATAATCAGATCTTCAAGCATCTTCGCATACCGATGAGCAAGGGGTACACGTTGGCCTACTTTAGCAATGGCCGAGCTGAGGACTGCGTCAATCATTGAACAAGTGATAAGCAAATGAAACGAACTGGATAAAGTCAATCTCTGTTCGTATAGTGGAAATTTGATCAAGACTTCTCGCATCTAAGGCGGCCTGTAGGAATCGCACCAGAACACGACCGGAAAAAAACCAGCAGAGCTGTGGGATAGATGAGAACAGACGATACCAACAAAACGGAAAACTTACAGAACAGAAGGAATCAAGGAGGGTTATATCAAAGCTCGTCGACCAGACAGCGTAGATGTGATCTAGGATAGCCCTCGCTGCCGTGAGGATCTTAAGAGCGGATATACATCCAGACTGGCAAACTTCAGCATGGGGGTCGTGCAATATGATCGTGGCGCTGCGAACATATGTCAGTAAATCTCTTAGCATACCAGGTCCACTTACACATGGGGCATCAGGCACGCTGTATATAGATGGTTATCCACCACATTGTCGACAATCGGGTTTCTGAGGTGGCTAGGAAACGATTCCCTAAACGATGAGACAACGTGGTCCAATTCAATGAATGCTTGTGAGCCTCTGGGATCCACAGGATCTGAAGACTGAATGATATCATTGTAAGGACTGGTGACAGCCGAGTCACCAGCGAAATGTCTTGACCTAAATCGCATGTTGAAAGTCTTGACATGGGCTTGTTTGGAGAGGTTACAATCAGACATTGCCAAACACATTCAACGTCACTCACAGAGCATGATGGTACCTTTGATATAAAGGAGGAAAGAATCCGTCTGCTCGTCTGCGTGAACAAGAAGGAGATTTCGAGTATGGGCCCATTGACGCTCCATCGGAGTCACAAGAGTCTACCGCATAGTTTAGCTCGATCAAAAGGATAGAGAGAAAACATACCCCTTGTTCGAACTGGTCGCCGCGAACTGGTAGTAGCTGTGAAACGTCTTGATCGTCGACACTGAGGGCCCAGCCATTACCGCATCCATGCTGACGTTCAGTCGCATATGCCAACCAGAAGGCATTCCGTCTTGTTTCGTCTTCGACGACTGTCCTTGCCGGGGGTAAAATGGATTGGGGTCTTTCCGATTTTGTTATAGAATGGAACGGAGGACACATATTTAAGCCCAATGGAACAGCAAGTCGGAGGCAGTGGGCAGAGTTGAGAAAAATCTTCGAAAAATGGTAAAATTTGGAGTGGTGATTACCCAATCACAACTTACATCGACCCATCTTAATTACGTTCGTGAGTGTTGGGAACTATCATGATTGAACAACTTTAACCTTACCTCCCATGAGACCAATAGAACCAAGAGAGGATGATGTTTGCTTGAGCACCATCAACATCGAGATAACTCAAACTCATGAGTGTCTCGTACCTTGTAGGACCTGAAAAAGATCTTCTCCAAGCGTGTTCAGCTTTTCAGCTGTCTCGCGAGCAAGTTTAGCCTGATGTTCAGCAAATGAATCAGGCCGTTGTTCCTTGGCCCGAAGCCTTTCCAAAAAAATTTCGTCTGTCAGTTTGGATAAGCTGTAAGCTAGAAAGTATGTATAGAAACCAACCTGAAGGTACTTCGTCAAAATTAGGCAGAGGCGGCGACGTAACAGCAGCTGTGTAGAGACTGCCAATGGCACAGATTGCGTGAAGAACGGGCGTACTCGGGAACTTGGGATGGCTTGGGGGTAGGCTCAATGTGTGCATAAAGGTGGGTAGGTGAAACAATCGATTAGCATGCGGATGAAATACAAAAAAAACGTCAACACTGCCGGACGTAATTAACGATAATAAAATACGATAGAAAAGTGAGTGCATACAGGTGTCGTAATAGATCCGGGGGAGGGATATCTTGCGGCCAGTTAGGCCAAACTAAATCCAAATTCGCTGAGGGCAGTGGAAAGCTCGTGGGCGTTGAATTCGTATTCACGGTAGAGTCAAAGTAGGTAGCTTGAGAAGGATATTGTTGCTGAAGCTGAGAGCCGTCTGATGCGTTTGTTAGTCGATATCGGCTTGGGAAACTGGATTCATTGAATGACGGATAAATGTCTGCCAAAGATTGTCCAGGAGGAGTATTCCCAGGCTCAGGGGACGCCGAAGACCCTTTTTCCTTTTGTCGCAATAGCGCTTCGAGTTCATCTATTGAAATAAACCATGAACTGAAGAAACAACATGTCGATCGTGAGGACGAACTGATTCTGTTTTCCAATCTTTCATATCTGTTCTTTGGTCCATCAGTCGCTGGAGCCGTTGTGTCTACGACTATAGCAGGGGTCTCGGAGTGAGTGATTCCTTTTTAAGCACGAGAAAGTCGTACCATCGTCGAATGTACACTCTGGCGCGGACGGAAGACTTGTACCCGATGGCGCATGAGACAATGCATGGGCATGAGAACGCACGCATGTTGAGCACGGGCGTTTCGCGTCGCTTGGAAAGATCTTCACTTTCAGTGTCGCAAGCAAGCTTTACAAGCACACACCATTTCTACAAATTTTGTCGTGGCACATAAATCTAAGAGGGTTGACACCACTTACCAGCTTTCTTCGTCGGCACTACCGGTAGAGGTTCATTCGTCCAGCCCAGAGACGGTTGGGTGCATAATGAAGACTTACTTGATGACAGGCCTATAACCCAGGGAACCAGGGGAAAGATGAAGTTAGACCTAAGAAACCCGAGGAGTGTTCTTGGAAAAACCTGGTTTCTTTTCAGGACACTGGGATGGGAAGAACCGAAGGCGGCTGTGGGTCTCGTAGAAGTCGAGCTTGACGCCCGGGGCATTTCTATGGCTGAAGTGAGGGTCGGTCGCGGTGCGTTTGGTGCTAGCGCTCAGTCGTTGACAAAGCTTGGGTAAGTGTGAATGTGGTCACTCTTAAATAAGCGTGCTCACTCAGTACTAGTGTTTTCAATAAAAGGTGGAGCATTTTAGCTCATAATCGTATGTGCAAAGTTATTTGCTCCCATCACTTTCTCCGAGCAAGGAGCAAAAGAGCAACTCCGAATACTTAGAAATGCATATCACATACGATAAACCCTCAGAAATAAACATGGATAAAGATAAAACTAGTGCTGCTCTGCATGTAAAATCCATATAAATAGCATAGCGCGTCCATCATGAAGTGAATTTATGTGTAAGTTGGAACGTCTCTGTGATGTTCGCGAGCCCAATGCCATCGACATGGTTCTGGATGGCTGTCGAAATGGCTGTCCATGTTTGGTTAATCGTCACATCCGACAACGAGTTGTCCCGCACGACTAGTGGCGAAACCGAAGTTTCTGTCCATACGACGGAGCCACCCACGGTGGTAATGGCCCAGTTTCTGAAGGCGCTGCCCTCCATGGACCCAAAAAATAGTGAACCAGATGGCGATGCGAAAGAAGCAACGGCAGAGCCGATATCGGTAGGCTCAACGCTTCCAAATACGGCCACCTCAAGCACGGGAATAGTGCTTAAGAACTGGAAGACGGATGAAGACTGATCTGGTGGAACCGAGTTATTTGAAGTTGAAATGAGAACGAATTTGACGAGAGCACTGGCAACAGTAACGTCCGGTATGGAAGAGAGATACTGTAGCACAATATGGCTTGAGAGGCCAAGAGTCCCATAGCTACGTGGATCGGGTGTCAAGTTGGCTGAACTGGTATTGGGCCATGTGCTGAGCTGCGCTCCGGTATATACTACAGCTCGAGGCGCTACTTCGGTTTTGAGGACTGCTGCTTGATGCGCGACGCCGGTTTCTGAATCAAAAAATGGAAGACGCAGCCGAAGGACGTCCAGCACCCCGTAAACGGGATGATTCGGGTAACAAGCAGCATCGAACTGCGTCGCATTGGAAGCAGGAGACAGTCCAAAAACGCCACTTTCTAAAGCAGTTATCTGTTGTAGTTGTGCGTTCCCAAGTCCTGGGTAGCACGCAAGGGGGGGCGGAAATAACGAGGAATTGTATAGGCTCAGGATAGCAGGCGAAGTTCCATTGAAAGGCAAAAGAATCGGTGAAGTACTGAGGGCCGTTTTGAAGGTGGCGAGGTCCTCGATGCGTTGTTGTAACGTTGTGGTCCAATAATTCTTCAAAGCATTGTCCCGTTGCGTGGACGAAGCTGAAAGATTTGTGTTAGGTTCTGAGTGCTGGTTTGGGTCGACTTACCCAAAGCGAACGAGTACATCCGGTCGAGTGCGGATCTAGCAACGGAGCCCACTTGTGCAACTTGAGTATCAGTTGGTTGTCCCTGAGTTATAAAAGAAACAGGAGGCTGGCTGACTGTTTGCGTGGCAAAATTAAAGGTGAAGCCAGAGACAGTCGTTGTGAATTTTGATGAGTTTATTGATCGCGGTCCATCAGACGCCTGCAGCAACTGCCACGGTGCATTTTGAACAAATGTCCGCAACTGGGTAGACGCTTGCAAATCTTGACTCTGCACTACATTCCAAAGCAGCGAAGTTTGCGCCCAACGAGTACGGTTTGGAAATGTTTGCGGATCAAGGTCCTTCCCCACGTCAACCAAAAGAGACTGAGAAGCACAGTTACTCCCGGTTGTGCTACCTTGCGCTAGCCATATGTTGTTATACACAGAGTTTGCAGTCATATTAATGGAGAAGGCGTCATTCAGTTGGGGGATGAGATCCACGATATTCTTCGCAAGACCATCACATCGAGTAGACAGTGTACAAACGCATGTTGCATCTGAAACGGCAATAATCAGCGGGCTGGTCTTAAAGGACCATGCGGGATCAACATACTGAGATTGCAAGCAGCTCCCGCTAGGTCGTTGGCGCACGTAGATGGATGATGGTTTCGCTGGGTCATTACTACTGCCGTGATAATTCCTACCAATAATACCCCGATCAACAGAGTCAGGCTTAAGCATATGCGCTTATTATTCCAAAACAGTGACCACGGCCTTGATCTTGAGCGCGCTTCAGTCGGTAGTACTGATGCTGAGACCTGCCAAGCATTTGGAGGAGTGGAATCTCTATTCACCTCGAAAGCCGTAGTAACCGCACCCGATAGTCCGTGGTAGGAAGTAAAGCTATGGTGAGGGTCATGACCTTTCTCCAGCAATTTGTGCAGAATACCTGCACGATTGATGAGGTTAGGCAGAGGAGTAGATTCTTCAGCCTTCCTGTGCTCATTTTCTGCTGCAATGGGGATATGCGGCACGGTTGGAACCGGTGGTAATGGCTTCACTCTTCTCCAGGTAAAAGCTCGACGAAGAGAGTTGGCAAGCGAGATTCGAGAGATAAACGATGGTGCTGCACTCCTACTTGAGTCTACAGACTCTCGAAACTGCTGCGGAGGAGGCTGCCTTGTGCTATTACCGAAAAACAGCCTTTGCGTTCCAGCCAAGGACGGTAAAGCAGGGCTACGATTGGAATCAGAAACTTTGTAATCAACAATTGAGTCATCATCAAGTTCACGAAGGCCTTCCTTGCGTATTGAATCATGACGCTCTGGATCTTGATCGGAGTAGCGGGAACTGATGTTATGCAACGTTGCTGGCGCGACGCCAACGACTGAGGCGCCGTGCACCCGAAGACCCCGAGAAACACTTGCAGTTCTCAAAATAGGGGGGTGTTCCTGAGTTGAGTGGAGTGTTTCTGAATCTCCAGACACCCGATTGTTTTCTGGTATTGGTGCGAACGCACTGGGTGGGTTTCTAGTACCATATGGACGATGATGTCGGCCTGGCGGATATTGAGAGGAAGAGGAAGACTCCGCTTCCGCATAATTGAACGGAGGCGGATAGGTTATTTCTGAGATCCCACTGACAGCATCGCTAGTATAGGAGGTGCGGCGGGCCTTTCGTAGGTCACTGTTCTGTTGCAATAAAGAAGTGATGAATGAGGTAGGAAGGAGACGATCCTCGGTTGCATCAACATCGATACTGGAGGCTCCTTCATGCCAATCGTACGGGGAGAGAGGAGAAAAGGGGGTAAGTATGTTTCCGGAAAAGCCTTGGGAAGGGGAAGCGCTAGGGTGTGCAGAAGGTTGAAGAGAATAAGGGAATATAGATCTGCTTGGGGAAGGGGTGCCGAATTCAGATGAGGTTGGAATGGAAGATGGCGGAGGAGGAAATTGTGAAAGACGCAAAGAGCCATTGCTAATGGTGCTATCAGCGATACCAGAAGCGTTTGTGTCCACGGAGGTTGCAGGGACGTGTCGGGTGCGACGTGTCGTCATTTGTAAAGAATGGAATTTAGGTTATAACGAGGGAAGTCTGTAATCGCATCGTCTCGTCGAATGCACGATATAACGCGCCTAGCGGACGAGCAGTGAAAAAGAATGAAGGAACTCAAGCAGTTGAACAAAAGAGCTAACGGGCTCACTTGACGCTTGGGGATCGCAACCATTGTGATCTGATGGTGATTGGCAGCTGGTTGACAGCATCAATATACTTGTTTTCATTTTACAACAAGTGCCAACTCGGGGAGAGAAAAAAAACATACAAATCATAATCTCTGAGCAAGAACATAAATGGCGTGATATAAGTAATACGGGAATACAAATCCATTTCCACACGAATCTAACAGGTTGACCATCCTCATGCAATGATGCAAGATCTACCCTTGCCACCCCTCTTGACTGGAGGGGGTGGGTTCACTTTGCAAGTCTATTAGCCCACAATTCCCGCACAACCTAGTGAGTGTACTTACGAACGGCCCGAATTGCCTCATCAAAAACGGTCTTCAGACCTTTCTGCGTCAGAGCGGAGCATTCGAGGTATTTCACAGCTCCGATGTCTTTTGACATTGCAACGCCCTGCGAATACTGAATGGGTGCCATGCGGCTGGAGATACTTGTCAGTAAATGGCATGAATCCCTCAAGAAAGGAAG
Source organism: Laccaria amethystina LaAM-08-1 (assembly GCA_000827195.1). Classification (NCBI taxonomy): domain Eukaryota; kingdom Fungi; phylum Basidiomycota; class Agaricomycetes; order Agaricales; family Hydnangiaceae; genus Laccaria; species Laccaria amethystina. The sequence goes on along the minus strand of KN838550.1, from coordinate 113,543 downwards.
GCTTACCGATCCCGCAATTTCTCGATCGTCGCCGGATCCTCGCGCAGATCAAGTTTGGTGCCGACAAGAACAATGGAGGTTGATGGTGCGTGATGAGATATTTCGGGGTACCACTTTAAACCAGAACTACATCAGAAGTGGTGAAAATTAGAGGGGGTGTGAACTCGCCTTGGTCCTCACGTTCTCATAACTGGGAGGGCTAACAAGCGAGAAGCAAATCAAGAAAACGTCCGTTTGGGGGTATGAAAGCGGGCGAAGGCGGTCGTAATCCTCTTGTCCTGCTGTATCCCATAGCCCAAGTGAAATCGTCTTTCCATCAACCATCACGTTGGCGGAATAGTTATCAAATACTAAGGGAATTCGTAGAAATTAAAGTCTTGCCACACGACAGCGAACCTGAAAGCGACGGTACCAGTTGGTATATACTCTCCCTATGAAGCAAACATTGAATGTTGGTTTGAAAGTCGGGGAAGGGAGGGGAAGGGAGAGGGGTCACGTACGGGAAAGGCATTTGTTGTATAGGATATCAAGAGGCACGTCTAGGAGTTATATAGGTTGCGATGGGGTCGGCGTGAACAGCTTGCTGCAGCGTACCTTTCCTACAGCGCCATCGCCTACAACAACACCTGAGAACTGTGATGAGCCATGTCCTGACAATGCAATAGAGAGCAGCCAACATTTGATTGCTTGCATATTACGTGGGGACCTTATGAAAGAAGAGCAGGACGGACGAAGTGATGTTCCTGGGGGAAAGGCTTCACGTTGAGTGTTTGGCTAAAGCGTTTGCAATTATCACAACGCGAGAGGCACGCGAACCTTGAAAAGACAAAGTGCGAAAGACTTGGAGTGCGTTTGAATGTTCTGGCGGAGAACTGAATCCTCAAAGTTCTCGAGGTTAGCAGTCAACACAACTTCCCACGAAGCTCTTTCAACTTGCCAGAAGCAGGTCAATTTACAAATACGATAGAATACGATAGTTAACATAGAACTACAACCACAGTCATACACAAAAAAGCGTAAATAACTCCTAATATATATAACAGAGTGTACATACAGGGAAGCAAAAACATAGCGAGTTAGCAAACATAGCAGATCAGTTGAAAACAAGTCAGCCACAGCGGTCCAACGACGTCCGTCTCTTTTTCAGAGGCGGTCTATAGACTTCTTCCGAAACGTTGTTCTTACAAGACGGGGGAAGTACCTCGGCTTCGTCGAGTTCCTTTCTGAAATCGGAGTCAGCCTCGTCAGCAAGCAAGTCATCAATACTGTTCGCATCTTTCGGCAGCGTGAAGGGCTCCAGCAGCCCTATGCCAAGCCCTAGCCCTGTGAGTTGAGTGTGGCTTCGTAGCACAGGACTTTCTGCCTCGACACTTGGTTTGGAGGGACGCACTGGTGACGCTGTAGAGCCACCGCTAATGCTGGACCAAGGGTTGTAGATCGCAACAAAGGGATCATTGCTAGGGTTGTCGAGAGAGAGGCAGTTTGTGGATAAGAGCGAGCTTTCAGAGAACCAATCGTCTGACAGGATAGAGACGGATTTTCGGTGACCTACACCCGTTCGAGAATTTCGAGCGAGGGGTGATCCTTCTATCCGAGAAAAGTGTTTTCCTCCAACTTTACGAAATTCAAAGGGAGAAGGGAATTGGCTTCTTGAGAAGAGGGTCCTGACAGCGGACTTCGGAACTCTCAGCACACTAGAAGGCGTCTCTAGATGGCCAGACCTGCTCATTTCTGATCGTAATGGGCTCGAAATGGGCGAAGACTGAATCACCAGAGGACTTGCTCCAATACCTAACGACTCTTTGACAAGGGGGCTCGTCGCGTCACGAATGAGCATACTCAAAGATACATCACGAGTTTGAGAGTGCAATGGGTGACTTGGACTGGGAAAACGCCAAGGCTGGTCCGATGGCAACCGAGGAGGGGAGTGGCGGAATGAGGGGGTAAGAAGCGGGTTGTATGGAGAAGGCGGGATAACAGGTTGCATAGTGCTGGATGGTGTGGTAGTAGGTCCCTCACAGGTTAGGGATGGGTCGGACGACAGAGATGGAGGGGTAAGGGGTGGGCTTATAGGTGGACCAGTAGGCTGAAATGATGACGAGTCAGTGTCTTCACCTTCATTCGCGGTAAGAAACTCTGCTGGTACGGTAAAATTCTCTCCGCCCTTTATCCTATCACGATCTCTCCGTTTCGGTTCTTCTGCGGGAAGAACAGAACGGAATCTCGTTTTGTGCGACAGCGTCTGCGGCTCGGTTTGCAGTGCGATCTCCATATTGATAAGCCTATCATGGGGCTCAGCACGAGATTTGTTTGATACAATCTGCTTGTTTTCCTCTGTGGCAGTTAGAATGAATACGGCGCTGTGAGAGAATAACTAAGAGAAAATGCTTACTCCCTGAACCTCGTCCTCGAGGGTGTTCATTGCCATCGCGTCTGTTAGACATGGCAATTTTATGCTTTTCAAAGACATGGCGTCTCCACATGCTCTTGGCATTAACACCGGCGTAAGTTCTTCGACAAAATGTGCACCGTAATCGTGGTTCTTCTCCTTCAGGCCATCCCTCTGCACCGCGTTCTTTGAGATCTTTTTTCTTCGCCGGACACCAACCCCTAGGTGGCTCTAGGTTAGCAGGATATGGTATCGCTTGAGGGTTGGTATTCTGTTGGGATATGAAATCGTTGGCATCAAGAAACCATTCAGGATTCTCAGCCATCAATACATAGGATAAACCATCTGGATGTAGATGCGAATTTGGGAAGGTGACGAAAGGTGGGTGAATGAAAAAAACATTTGGATCTGCTGGTTGAGGATCCATTCCGGCGGGTGGCATGGCGAGAAGATCTCGCTGGTTCCGAGAGGAATGCAAAGCTCGGGAGCGAGCCTCTGAGATTTGGGCATTAGGCGCGTAAGGACGAGGCTGAAAAGAGGATGCAGCTGGAGCGAAAAAGTCGAGCGCTGAAGACATTCGGCGTTTGGGTAACCTAGAAGGAGCTGAAGAGACCGCCGAGAACGACAGAGATGGACCAAGAAGTGGACGAGCCTCAGTCATGGCAAGAGGAAGAGAGGATGTCAAATGAATCAAAGTCCAAACTTAGTCCGTTTATTGCCTCGAGGCAGAGTTGACACGACACAACGCGATCATCACGTGATCGAGTTTAATTATTATGCTATGTCCTACTAAAATGCTAAAGAAATATAACTGCAATTCATCACTGCATGTAATCAATATCAATACTAGTATTTAGGCTAGGTTTTGGAGCGTTTCCCACGGTGCTCATCAACTGAATGAAATCCACTGTCAAGCTCATTTTTGGCGAACGGTCGACTGTGTCCAGATCTCGCCTGTCGTCTACGATGCCACCCAATTTTTTTGCAGAATCTGTTGCTTTCTCTTCTGCCTCACCGAAGCCGGCGTTTGTTGGGGGTACTCCACCTGTTTACCTGATCGTCACGGTGATGGTCACAACTCAATTATTTATGCACGGGGTTTCTTTTGTAATAAATTTAATTTTGTGTTTTCTTCTGTTGAGGCTGCTGTGTTGACGTGTTTCCGTGCTGTTGCAGTGTGATCGATGCACCGTAGGACATTTATGAAGGTCAAATAGACAGATCTCGCGCATGCTGATGTCGGT
>KN838550.1:0-109735 GCA_000827195.1 Laccaria amethystina LaAM-08-1 | reverse complement strand
CTCTATGGCCATACATACTGACTCCCGAAAAGTTTCCGGGGACAAATTGCAACTGGATTCCTAGAATAGCTAACGTCATCTTGATTCCTCGCTCACCGCCATAAGCTCCTACACCTAAACCCTCTCCGTACTGCTGAACGAAAAGGGCGGGATCATAAATGACACCGTCATCACCAAACATGCTCCGGACGCTTTTTACATCGGGTCTACCTTGGTTTAGGGGGAAGTTGGAGGAGTGGAATGCGAGTGAGAAAGCGAAAGAGGGCAAAGTGGAGATGGAGGTACTGGATAATTGGGGTTTATTGGCTTTGCAAGGTGGGGTTATGTCCCGAGCTTTATGAGTCGTGGTTGACAGGGGTGATTCTAGGTCCAGCAGCTGCTACGTATCTGCAAGCTTTGATGTCCTTCGATCTCTGACTGGTCACTTTTGGAAAGTCGGCGTTCATCCCTATTGAGGGCTTTATTCTTCCCTTTGTTTGGATCACCACGACGGCGGAATACGCATCAACACCGTTCTGCGAGAAACACCCACCCAAGTCGTCTTTGCATGGGTCAAGGTCAATGGAGCAATCGTCGTCACCTTCGTCCCTCCCTTGGGCAACCAAGTAAATAAAACACATACACAGATGGATATCGACGCCCATCCCAAGTCGTCTTTGCACCCGCTTGATGCTGAGTCGACGTCGGTTAAGGAGCAGCTACGAGCGGCTGGGGAGCAGATGGAGCTTGAGTTTGGGGAGCATAACGGCTGCTGGGAAGGAGGTAAAGGGTGGGGTGAAGGGTATTGTTCCGGAGGGGAAAGGCAGTTGTCGAGCTTTAGCAAGAGTGTGGATCATAAGAGTAAGCATGAGAACAAGTTGGGAAAGTGCCACTTTTGATGTTTGAACCTTGGGGATTGGCTTTTCATCATAGGAATAAGTGGTCGTTGCATTTGTAAATTGGGATGGAATAGCGAGGGGCTGAGCGCATAATATTAGAAATCTATTTTTTCTCTCAATACATACACCTGCAATCAAAAGGAGCAAGGGGCTGAGCGCAGCGAAGCGCCGCGCTAGTACAACCTAAAATCCTTACCCAGCAATCATGGCCACAGCGCCTAAAGGCGTAATAGGTCCAAGGAATTTCAATCTAATATCATCAGTCACAGCGCTAGGTGGAAACAAGAGGGTCTTTACCCATCACCTGCCAGTACCAATCCCATAATACTGCCAGAGAAGGCCAGTCCCCCTAAAGCAATAGCTGGTCCAGCAAACCTGTGAGTGGCGAAGCGCGGGTGCATTGAAACAAGAAGTAGGGCCAAGCCATTATAAACCTGCAGCCAGCACTTCAGACCAGCAGACGCTCGTGGCACACCTTGCTCACTCCATAGCTTGAAGCAGTCTCCCAAGCATGAATTTTTGCTTCCGTAATTCCGGGCCTTTGCCTCAACCCATGGGCTTCAGAGCTGAGTCGGTCAGAAACTCGGTGGCTGCGATACTAAACTTGCCTCCAAATGCCCCCGCCAAGGCTCCGGATGCCGCTTGAAGGATTTACGATCAGTGAAGGACGGTCGAAGGAAAGACGTTGGTCTCACCAAATATGGCTCCCGTTTTCCATAAGATCTTTGAGTTCTAAACGCAGCGTCACTACATGAGTCCGTTTCCTATGTAGAGGAACCGTCACCACACCATAGTTTTGAGTTCAGTGAATAGACCCTTGGTAAATAGAGATAAATACCCGCAAAAATTTCTTGCTGCAACACTCTCTAATCTTCCTACTTCGCGGGCATGGGAAAGGCTCAAAAAAAAACAGGAAAGGGCCGCCTCGACAAGTATTACAAGCTTGCAAAGTTTGTCACCGCCTCCCTTGCCGCGCTTGCCTCTTATTTCTGCGAACAGGGAACAAGGATACCGAGCCCGTTCAGCGTTCAAGTTGATCCAGTTGAACAAAAAATATTCTTTTCTTGAGTCAGCAAGATGCACGATAGATCTCTGTGCAGCACCTGGTGGTTGGCTTCAAGTCGCCAGCAAGTACATGCCTCCGAACAGCGTTATTGTTGGCAAGTCTGGCTTTTTTCAATGAGTCCTCCCCGTCTCACTGACTATGCGTAGGCGTGGATCTCGTTTCGATAAAACCAATCCCCCGTGTTGTTACGTTCGCAGCGGATATTACAACCACCCATTGCCGAAATCTCATTCGAGGAGAACTTAAAGATTGGAAAGCGGATGTTGTACTCCACGATGGGGCTCCGAACGTTGGTACGGCATGGATTCAGGATGCTTACAGTCAATCTGAACTCGTCCTTATGAGTTTGAAACTTGCGGTCGAATTCTTGATCAAGGGAGGAACCTTCGTTACCAAAGTTTTCCGCAGCGTGGATTACAACAATCTGATTTGGGTTTTCAATCAATTGTTCGGAAAAGTTGAAGCTACGAAACCACCATCGTCTAGGTGTGTTTCAAACAGAATTCATATTTTATTCTGTCTAACTGGATATTAAGAAATGTATCTGCAGAAATTTTCGTTGTTTGTCGAGACTTCCTAGCCCCTAAGCACATCGATCCCAAATTTCTTGACCCTAGACATGTATTCAAGGATGTCTCATCATTAGCTCCTGAAGATAAAGGCACCTCGGCAAATCATGTTCAAGCTAACGTATTTCATCCAGAGAAAAAGAGACGACATCGCGATGGTTATGCTGATGGGGATTATACACTGTTCAAATCAGCCCCTGCCGCCAATTTTGTTCTGAGCTCGGACCCTATAGGAGTTCTTGGCTCAGTCAATAAGATCACATTCACTACTGACGAAGAAAAAGAGTACGCTCCACTTTCCTCCCAGCGGCTTCAACAATGACAGTTTAATAGATGGCTTGGGCTTGACATAACCACCGGAGAAATCAGGCTCAATTGCGACGACTTGAAAGTTTTGGGTAAGGGTGACTTTAAAACACTGCTCAAGTGGCGGTTGGCTCTCCGTGACGAAGTCAGTTTCCTCTCCAACCCAGAAAAACCGAAGCTCAACTTGCAACCATTTTCAGCTGGGACTGGACCTCAAAACCCAGAACACAGAGGATCTCATAGAGTCAGTCGAGGTCGCAGAGGTAATTGATGAAGAACAGCAAATTTCAGACGAAGTACTTTCCGTTCCCCACATCATCAAAGTATCAAATACTGACGTACTTATCGCATCAGCTTGAAAGACTTAACGCTGAATCAGCTGCTCGCGCAAAACGGGAGCGGAGACGGGCAAACGAAATCAAGTCCAGAACCATTCAACGCATGCAATTACAGATGACGGCACCGTTGGACATCGGTATGAATCAAGAAGACTCATCGCTTGGTTTAGGACAAGACGACGTTTTTGACTTGGGAAGGGCAGAAGAGGGCCTTCGGCCAACTCAACAAGTGGCATTCATGAGAGACGACGATGGGGATATCATTATAGACTCTGATGATCAAGATAATGAAGCCTATGAGGAGGGTGAGGAAGATGACGAGGATGAAAACGTGCTCGAGTTAGAGGAGGAGCGAGAGAAGAAGATGGCGACATTGGAGGCTGAGATGGATGGACTTTACGATGCATATCAAGACAGGCTCCGTGAACGAGACGCGAAATACAAAGTTAAGGAGTCTAGAAGAAAGAATGCTGAGCGCGAGGAGTGGCATGGGATAGGTTCGCGAGACATTGACCAAGACTTGGAGGAAAGCGACGAGGAGGGTGGTTGGGAGAAGATGCAGCAAGTCAAGAGCAATGATGAGACGTCGTCCGTCTACTCCACTGATGACAGTGAAGAAGAAGACGTGCAATCAAAGCGAAAACGACGAAAGCTACAAGATCCTCCCAGAATTGCGAAGCGACAACGCCTTATTTCCAAACTAGATCCGCCCAAAACAAGCGTGGCTGCCAGAGTCTGGTTTGCTCAAGATGTTTTTACTGGCGTAAACGGCCTCGATGACATGGAGAATCTAGAAGATGAGGATGAAGAGAATTTCGATGATGTTGAGGTAAGTGATGGCATTATGCACATCTATCCTCTTCTCAAGGCTGCTATCAAAAGATATCCTCAACTGAAAATGACTTTGAGCTCATTCCACAAGACGATGACGGCGATACAGCCATGTGGAATGTTGAGGATGAAAATGAAGATGAAATCAAATTGGCCAGGATAAACAGTAGGACACTGTCGACTCGTTCACCGTCCCCTTCTGACGATCCATCTAGAATTGGGGTTAATAACACCTGAAGCTGTAACCATCGCACAACAACTAGTCAATCACCAGAAGACGAAAACACAGCTTATCAACGATGGGTTTAACCGATATTCTCTTAATTCCAAAGAAGGCCTCCCTGCCTGGTTCCTTGATGAAGAGGCCAAATTCTACAAACCAAACCTTCCCATCACAAAGGAGGCTGTCATTGCATTGCGGGCTAAACAGCGGGCATTGGATGCTCGTCCTATCAAGAAGGTGGCCGAGGCCAAAGCACGGAAGAAGTTCAAGGCTGCCCAGCAGTTAGACAAAGCTATGAAAAAGGCGGAGGGTGTCAATTCGACGGCTGACATATCAGAACGCGAGAAGGCTCAGCAAATAGAGAAGTTGATGCGGAGAGGGCTCTCAGCCGGGAAAAAGGCGAAGAAAGACATTAAGGTTGTCGTGGCAAAAGGTGCACATAAGGGTTTGAAAGGTCGACCTAAAGGCGTGAAAGGAAGGTATACCATGGTTGATTCTCGTATGAAAAAAGAGGTTTGTCTTTACACCGCAGGTTTCCACGCAGACTGAACTGACTTATTCTTAAGGTTAGGGCAAAGAAACGGAAGGAGAAGGCGGCGCGAAAACGATCTCATTAACACTTCTTTTTACGCTGCAGGTCAAAAGATTCGACGGAGTTCTCGGCCCCTTTCTTCTGATGCTACCCTCGTAGTGAAGGAGTCGCATCTTTGAATGAAGGAAGCCCAGTTGGCATCGTCTGCGAGGTTATTGCAGACCACCTGTGGGGAATCAGTACGAGAAACATAAGTCAGACATTTTTAATTACCTGGTGGATGGTGGACTCTGGGTGATTGTCTTCATTAAGGGAGCCCGACCAAGCGACATCTTCGCTGAACCCTAATGGAGCGTCCTGGCTGGGTATTGTCTGACGTTGTATACGAGAGTCGAGGGCGTAAACAACACCACCGTGAACAACCGACATAGGGGGCTCTGGTTCAGCTCCGGCTCTATCAGAAGAGAGGCTTAAAGGCGAAGATGAGCACTTCCGTTCGTCTAAAGGAAACGTACACCAACAATGCATCCACTTGCTGATGATAGTTTTTCAATTGCTGAGGCCAATCGTAGGGATATACGGACGTAAGATCTGTCGCAGAGAAGCGAATATCTGTATCTCTTCAAAAATGTCTACGTCTTTTCCCCTGAATCAGCGAGTTATTGTGGCACTTACCGATCCGGCCGAAGAAGATCAAGCGTGCCCTCATAACCCACTTGGCAAGATGGCATGTTAGTCAAAGTATTGCCCTTGGTAGTAATATCTAGGGCGACGGGACCATCAGTTCCTTCATACGAAGAATCCGCATTTTCGCCTAGATTACCTCGCGAACTCGCAACGAATTCGAATTGAAGGACTTTTCTTGTGGGTGGCCTTATCGTTTCATGTGAATTTTTTTCCCTTTTTCCCAGCACAACATAGATAAGTGAACAAGTTGTACAGCCTTTTTGAGGACGGGAGGGGCGAGGGGCGTCGGATAGACTGTGAACATGTGTATGGGTAAGAATGGGTTGAAGAAGTGATAAGACGATACCAGGGAACCAAGTCCATCCTGTTGGGAGAATTGTTTATCCAATGGACAATTTTTGAGATTTCCATGGATCCTTTAAGGGGAGGCGTAAGGCTCGTTCTTTGAGGGGACGAAATGCCCAACACCAAGTGGCCTGGGCTTGACGACATGAGCTTGACTTATTGTGTGCGTATATCGTGTATATAGTACCTAGCTCTAATCACCGGTGATGTCAACGAGGTGCATTTCCCTAGCATAGCCAATAAACAACTTTTGATCTGGGTAAGTTCACTTTCAAGATTAAGCTGCTTGTTAGACAGAACGATAATCGGATCAAAAACTAGATTACCCACTTGTCCGTTGCTAGAGTCACACCTTCAGTTCCAACAAGCGCGTGCATGTCTTCGTAAGGATGGGCATCAAGCCAACGGCCGACCCTACGAACTCTGAAATAACTCTTGGCTTTGGCTGCCCACAATAAAGCCTGCGAGGGAAAGAAGGGGTATAGGGAATATCCGGACCCCAATTTAGGAGCAGGGGAACTAGGAGTAGAATAAGCCAAAGTCGATGAGAACGCTTCCTATAAAATTTTAGTCACGCTGAAAAATTATATATATAAATTAGTGACCTGACAGAGCCCTTGCATAATCAACTCCTTAGCTAAAACAAGCGTGTGTGGGTGAGACTTGTTGTAAAAAATCCGCAACTACAACACAAGGTTAGGAGTAGAAGTACAATCCAAAATCACGAAGCAATAACCTTCTGGCTGTCAACAGTTTCCAAAAATGCCCCTGATGTTCGGGAAATATGTTGTATTGAAGCCAATGATATGGTACGTTTGACAGGTAAGGCAAACGTTTCTTGTGTTATACCCTATACCTGATCAATGAAAGTGATTTGAGACAAATAGAGAGTGACGCACAGCCATAAAGTCTTTCACATCCTGCTCCAGTAAACGCAAGGAACCGCTGAGCCCTTCAGCCTTGAGAGAGAGTGGCCTATCGGAGAACGATACGTGTACATTGTGCCTAAGAGATAGCTGCCGCAACTGAGATCCATCTTTAAACTCATAAGCATAAGATGGTAACCTTGAAAAATGTATTCAAACCTTTTCCGAGCAATAGGAACGATACATGGCGAGCCAGAGGGAATGCTAGACCACAAAGATTTCAAACGATGAATATGTAGAAAAAAGGAGGAGCTTACTTTGACTTGAAAACTCGGAATCAATCTTCTTTCGTCGGACATCTGCGAGTGATGGCCAATTCCATTCCTGTTCCACGATTGACCGGGCACATTTCCGCTTTGTGGGCTTTGGCGGTGGTTGTAGGTGGTACAACTCCAAGACTTGGGTCAGTTGTTCTAAACTAAACGACCGCACAAGCCTTTGAACGAGTAGCTTGTACTGAGACTCGTATTCAAGTGAGGTCGTTGAAGGCTGAGTTTGGGGTCTGTACCCCTCCAGATCCTGAAGCGTAATCTGGCATCCAGCAGCTGCAACAGACCTGAGATGACCCTCTAGTTTGTTTTCATCTAATGGGTTCCTCATATTAATGAGTTTACCCTTGGCCGCTTTTATCGCTGAGAACGTCTTCAGTTCTCCGGCCCGTCCTGAACGAGTTATGTTGGCCACGGCATTGGCGTTGTGCTGATCAGCGTTGACAGTGGTCGCTGAATGGCTAAACCGCGTGTGCATCTTTAAGTAGCATCGACGGAGTAAGGTCTGGTTGTATGCCAATGGGGGTACGGCGATGGACATATACAGGAGGAGAAAAGGACAGTAAAGCAAATTGAAATATTTAATACAACTTTTTAAGCGCGATTAGGTAATTCGTTTCCCCCTTCCCCCACTTCTCCTGTCCATCCATTCTCAGCTAAATATTGCATAAACTTCATATCTTCATCTGGAAGATCAACGCCAGTCATATCAGATATGAAGAAGTATGTCACGAGGATGCCTGTTGTGCCGCAAATCGCTGGATTTCACGTCAGGGGGAACTTGGCATCTAGAGCAACAATCATACCAGCAACAATGAATGTCCACCTGCAGTAATTTATCAGCACATAAAACACTCGAATGCAAAAGGCGGATATACTTTTTACCAAGGTGCAGTTGAATGGGGGTGAAAGCTTGCGTCCCTATGGCAGCTCCCGCCTTGCCTATGGCAGCAGACAGCCCATAGCAGGTTCCCCTTCAACACCTCAGTTTACAATGACGAAGGTGGACAAAACACTCACCGAATCGGAGTGGCATATGATCTGTGAGCATACATACACGTGAGCTTTGATACTTTGAACTTGGCCATACTCACTCAGCACTCACTAGGCCCAACATGTTTCCTGGCCCCTGTGCAAATTCTCAGGTCTTCATAGGTACCATCAATGAAGTTCGAAAATCGTACCATGTTTCCGAAAGATTGCATCAGTCCGTAACTAGGCTCCGAAATTGAGCAGACGGTTGGGCACCAACGTAGCACTTACAAGATGATGAAAAGAGGTACGACTTTGGTGATTCTATCGTAGGTTAGACCGATGGCGAGGCCTGCGATCGAGATTGATAACAAATAAAATTTTATAATGACCAACTTACCAAAGACCAGATAACTGCTGAATCCTAACATCATCTACATTCAAAATTAATAGCTTTCGGAATGAAATCTATCATGCATCATGCTCACGGTGTTGCGGCGTCCAAGTGGGTTGCACAGGAGAGCCCCGATGAAAACACCAGGCAACGCGATTGTCCCAAGGAGAAGCTGCCACTCTGCTGTTCTTTTGATATCGCCGTCATGGATAACACTTAATATTATAGTGCCTGAAAACACGCCATTCGGGAAGGTGATCTATGCATGAACATGTATCAGGGAGGTAATCCATCAAAGGAAGAAAAAGAAGTACGAAATCATAAAGAAACCTACAAGGAAAAGGAAGTCAGTAACGGTGCCGTACATGGACATAAAATCTTGTAAACCAACCAAGCGCCACAAGTACCGATTAATGATTTCCAGTAGCGCTGAATTACCAACCGATACGGAACATGTCCTATTTTTTTAGTGAAACAACTGATATTCGCTGTCAAGATATTTTACTTACGTTTAATGGCCCCTTTGCGAAACAGCCGCGTAGAGAGCATCCAGATACGAAAGTAAAATACTGTCGTGGGCAGCAACATCCCTATTCCAAAGCAAACCCTCCAAATAGTTTGAAGGTGCTCTTCCCCCACCGCAGACAAGACAATTAAGAAAACTGACACAGCTAAAGGGCCTCCAAACTGAAATACGATGGTGAGACGACTTGCGGAGGACCGAAAAACTTACGCTCAAAACAAAGTTCGTAACCATGATAAAAACTATCGAAACATCAGCGAGGAAGGGGATAAAATCCAAAGAAGAACCTGCACCTGAGCCTCGACTCTCTGTCATTTTCTCGTTGGCAGCTTCCGATGCACTTGTCGACGATGCCGGGTACTCCCCACCAACTCCCTGAAATTTCATCAGAAACCACGGTAAAACGAGTATTGTGTTATTTACTATTCCAGTGATTCCCCTAGAAGAACGTATCAGATTGTGTGCTCACTCTTGATTAGAACTCGTATTCACCTCGCAAATGTCAAGAACCAGAACAATCCTGCAGGACTTCCACCCGCGCCATGAGCAGCTGTCGCTAGGGCGGCGCCCAGTACAATAAGAGCGGTAGTAGATACAAGGGCGACCTTTCGTCCGATGCGATCACAGATAAGGCCCACGAGCATCTGTCCGATGATAGCGCCTAAGTGATTGCATATTACTCGTTAGTATGGGTACTAATGTGAGGCAGGTACACACTTGCCAACGAGTAGCGAATTCGAGACTCGAGTTGAAACTACCGCAGTGTAAGCTTTGGGGTATAACCTTTTGAAAATGACCTTAATTGGCTGTCAGCCAATTTCGCGACGTCACAGTAGTTAGCTCTACGTTAGCCATAGTCATGAGATTATTCTGATCTATCAGCCTGGATAAACATTTTATGTGCATGAGATTTGTGTGGAAAAACTTACATCCATCGCTAACCAGTCCAAATGCCGCTGCCCAGATCGTAAAGTGTGCACTCAAAATCTCCTTTCGGACGGCCATTTGTTTCTGAACGAGCAGGTTGTCGATGCCTCCTTTCTTTTCACTGGCATTCAAATGATCAGCTCTTTCGCCAGGGAGTTTTTCGAAAGGCGCCATGATGAATGGTTAGAGCAAGCTAGAGGAAGTCTGAGTAAGAAGCCTCGAGTCGCACTTATACTGATAGGTATCCCAGTGCACATGTGCGCCAGAGTAACTTCGTGATACGAGAATAGGCTGGCATCAATGTAGAAGGGGATACTTGATCAAACAGGTGGAGAGAAGCCAGGCGGTGGATAACCCAAGTTCCCATGGTTGTCCATAAGAGAGCATGCAGCACGACTTAATTGAACAAATTTACAGTCCTCTTTCTGTCGGAAAATAAGAACAGCTTTCCATGGTCAGTTTTGTGCGAGGGCCTCAGGGGCAGAGGCTCGAAGATAGTGAAATGCTTAGATTCGTAACCACTCCTTGACTCAGGAAGAGTTACTCGAAGACTTGCTTCTCATAGAGGGACACCAGTCTATAGAATGCTGAGAATGACCTTGGAATGACCTATATGAGTCAGAAGTGCCATAAGCTTGGTATACATACATTATCAGGCCCGTAAAAGATGAAATAATTGGTCTGATTCTCGGTAACCGTAGCCTCCTGTAGCCAGATTACGGTCGACTCATAGTCTTTTTGAGTTGCCCTTAAAGTTGAACAACAACAGTACATAAAGCGTAATCAAACTCCGCTAGTTATTCAAAAAAAAGTCCCTTGCTAGCCGAAAGCCATCGAAAATGACAGGAATTACTAGCCAGAGCATTGATGATATCGATTTTTCAGATATTGAGGCAAAGTGGGTACGCTTGCTCTGCGATGATTCTACTAATGTAATTGTTTTAGGTATCAAGTGCAATACGATGATGGATTCGACAATGTCGTCGTTGTTGACGGCGTTCCTATCATCGATCGGTCAAAGTTGGAGAGGTTGTTGGCAAAGGTGACAAAGGAGTTTTCGAGGCAAGGTGTTTCGATCAAACATGAAGATGTATTCATGCCATGGGACGATGCAACGGGAAAGAGCAAGGGGTACGTTTCTTCGACCCGTTCTTTGGTTGCTGTCTAAACCTTTTAGGTTTATGTTTGTGGAATTCCGCCACGTAGATGATGCAAACCTTGCAATTACGGCTCTGAATGGGCACCCGTTCGATGCGAAACACACCTTCAGAGTCAACCACTTCACTGACATTGAGCGATATGCGGGCATGGATGAGGCATATGTTGAACTAGAACTCGAGGACTACGTTCCACGGGTAAGTCGATTTTTTTTTGTCGCCGTCAAGTTGTTATTTTGTGAATTAGGAACATCTCCGCGCTTGGCTTGCAGACCCTCAAAGCCGTGATCAGTATGTAACATATCGAGGAGAGGAGGTTCTGATTAATTGGCATGGTAAACCCTCGCAGTGCGAAGTTGCATATAAAGCCGTGCGTATCCTAATTGCTGAAGGAGCTTGGTGTTGAATGCTACCCAGGACTGGAAGGACTTTCTCTACGTAGCGTGGTCTCCCTTGGGGACCTACATTGCGACTTTACATCGACAAGGAGTCCGTTTATGGGGAGGTTCCTCTTGGAAGCCTCAGCAGCGGTTCGCCCATCCCATGGTGAAGCTCATCGACTTCTCTCCCTGCGAGCAATATCTTGTCACCTGGTCTAACGAGCCTATCGTTGTTCCAGAAGGAGCTCTGCAAGGTCCCCAATACTTCTCGCCAGACGATGAAGGCAACAACATTGCTGTATGGGATATAAAATCAGGCGATCTTCTTAGAACATTTTCCACATTTAACGACAACGACGCTCCATCATCGAAGAAACAAATGCAATGGCCCGCCCTGAAATGGAGCCCCGACGATAAATTTGTTGCACGCATCACTCCAGGGCAGATGATCAGTGTTCATGAACTTCCAGGCATGTATCTCCATGGCAAAAAAAGCTTAAAAATTGAAGGCGTAGTCGACTTTGAGTGGTGCCCGCAAGGTGACAAGGATAAAGAGGACCTGGAAAAGGACGCTAAAGCGATGGCGAGCGGCCCTGCTGCGAGGACTTCAAAAAAAGCTCGCGAAAACATGCTGGTTTACTGGACCCCTGAAGTTGCAAATCAGCCCGCACGCGTTACCCTCCTTGGCTTCCCCAGTCGCACCATTTTGCGACAGAAGAATCTGTTCAACGTCACCGAAGTAAGCGGCAAGCTGCTTCCAAATGGTCCGTACTAACGACGATTTGTCATCAGTGCAAACTCTACTGGCAAAATCAGGGCGATTTCCTTTGTGTCAAGGTGGATCGACATACTAAAACTAAGAAATCGATCTTCTGTAACTTGGAAATATTTCGGATGCGTGAAAAAGATTATCCTGTTGAAGTTGTCGAACTAAAAGGTTCCCTCCTTTTTTTGATCGCCATTAACCGTCTCCCTGATTACGTGTGCAGACACCGTCCTGGATTTTTCTTGGGAGCCGAAGGGCGAGCGATTTGCAATTGTTTCCAGCTCTGATCCTAACCTTGGCAATCCTGGGCCGGGAGTGACCACAAAAACGGATGTTAGCTTCCATCAGTTGGAACACGGCAAGAATGACTTCAAACTCTTACGTTAGTGGTGTTGCACGAGCTAGCAGCTGACTTATTAACCTTGTTTGGTAGGCACTTTGCCTGGTAGGACCAGCAATGCAATCCGATGGTCCCCGCGAGGGCGACATGTGGTTCTTGCAACTGTTGGATCCTCCAGTAAATCCGAGTTGGAATTTTGGGATTTAGACTTCAATTCAGACGATGCTAATCGAAGAGAGGGTCAAAACACTGACTGGGGCAGCGGTATTCAACTCCTTGGAACTGCCGACCACTACGGAGTAACCGACGTTGAATGGGATCCCAGTGGCCGTTATTTAGCCACGAGTGCTAGTGCATGGACACATACGGTACGTTGGTCGCACAAACGCGCGTTTTATCTCAAGCTTTTTCTCCCTTAGCTCGAAAATGGCTTTGCAATTTGGGACTTCCGTGGACAAGAGCTAATAAAACAAATACAAGACAAATTCAAACAATTTATTTGGCGACCCCGCCCGATCAGCCTATTAACAAAAGAAAAACAGAGACAAGTTCGCAGGAACCTCCGAGAGTACAGTCGTGCATTCGATGAAGACGATGCTGCAGAAGAGAGCAATGTTAGTGCGGAGCTCATTGCCCTGCGTAAACGACTCGTGGATGAGTGGAACGCATGGCGCACGCTTCACAAGAAGGAACTGGGTGAGCAAAAGAGCTTGAAAAGCCAGAGTGCGAGAGAGGAAAAGGAGGAAATTGAAGTTTGGGTTGACGAAGTCATTGAACAGATAGAGGAGGAGGTTGTGGAATAGCGGAATGACATACTCCTTACATCAGACTCAGAGATCATGGCACCGAAAACTCCCACGAGTTTGGCCGAGTAATACCGACTCCAGGATCTTATCAGATAACTTGTTACAATCACACGCACTGGGACTTATGGCGCCTTTGAGTGTACCATCGTCGTCGATTTTATGGGCCACAGGTGAATGAACGTCTTGTTGACGTCGAACAGGTGCTGACGTGTGCCCGCAGCGTCGAAGGAGTGGGTAATACAGCCCAAGTCTAAACCTGGCCGCAAACCGAAGACTGACCTAGCAGTTAAAGATGACAGCGAGGTATGTCTTTGCATGAACGTGCAGTTCAGTTGGAATTCATATTACGTAGCCGCAAGATGCAAAGGGTCGGCGTGTACAGAACAGGTGGGTGAATCTTCTAGTGGTGAGACTGTTCTAACTGCAGCGTAGAGCCGCGCAGCGTGCATTTCGTGAAAGAAAGCAGGCTCAGCTTGCTGAATTACAGGCTCGGATTTTGACCTACGAACAAGGCGAAATTGATCGCAATGTTGCATTACAAAACATTGCAAAACGGCTAAAGGAGGAGAATGAAAGGCTTCAGCACGAAAATCAGGCTCTGAGGGAGAAACTTGCAAGGGTGGAACAAGAAGAATCTTTCAGAAGTGGAAACGATAACGACAGGAAGAGGGGTCGAGATGGTTCGTCCTTAACGGTGGGGTCCCCTCTCGTCCTTCATTCAAGGAAGAAGCCTCGCAAAACATCTAACACCCCCTTGGAGAACCTCGGAGTGTCATCTGAGGCGCACAATTCTGTATCCTCGTCGCTAGTATCGTCCCCGGATGCTAGCGAAGTACCTGACGATCGAATTTCACCCCTGGCGTATGTATTGCAATCCGAATCCAGTCCCAGTCCCGTCAACAATATCCTATCCTACTCCACCGGTGCAAAACTTATGGATATGGAACATCTCGATGACTTCTCGAGATTCAATTGTGGTTTCTGTAATGAAACCACACCCTGCGTTTGCCGGGAAATCACCCACCACATCGGTGACGGAGAATTAATCAAGGCCGAAGGTTTTCCGGAAGAACAGCTTAGCGCTCAATCTAATCGTTCTGTTTCCCATCTAAGCCCGCAGGGTTCGTCGATTCTAGAGAATCTACCTGCTTATCAACCCGCAGTCCCTCTTCGGCGTCGACCATGCCTTAATTCAGCCAAAAGTCCCATCTTCCCAATACACTCGCAATTGCAGCGCGCAGCTGAGCCCACGTGCTCAGGAGACCCTTCCAATTGCATGGCCTGCACAGACGATGATTTCGGCAAGGCGTTTTGCTCAGCAGTGGAGGTGACGATGTCTGCGACTGCCTGCGACAATTGTAGTAGTCGACCTCCCCAAGGCGCTCCCAGTGAATTTAGCTTTTCATTGTCAAATATGACTTGTTGTGGAAATCCTCTTGGCTGCGTAGGATGTAACGTGCCCGCACTCCCTCATTCTTCTGCGGGTTCAAACTCGTCTCCTCTCAAAAAGATGCCGGAGTATATCCCAACGAACGATGCGTGGCGTCAATTGAAAGCCCATCCGAACGTCGAGTTTGCGGATCTGGCCCTCCTTGCAGAGGTGGTGGCCAGCAGATCCAAATGTACTGGGCCAAGAGTGGACATTTCACCTTCGCCCACCGATGGCTTCGTACCAGAACTTACACCTTTCTCTCAAGTGGGGAAAGCACAGACGTCCGCTGAACAATCTCTCTTCCAACGTGGCACTCAAACGGTCTTTTTGGAGTGTGGGCGAAGGCGGGTGCGCGAGGTTCACAAAGAGGCTATCCAGGATGCTTTGCGTTTGCTGGACGCCAAGTTCACTCTTTAAGTACCGTTACTGAGGTTTAACGGAGACATCGTTCAGTTAGCCGCCAGGATCCCACAAAACTTGAGTATTGGGGGGACCTTGTCAACGCCAATAGTTGCCATAGATGTCCGCAAGTAGATTTTATCCTGGCACCGAACTAAGTATCCAGAGATGTGCCTTGTAAAAATATTACATACTACGCCTGGGTACGAGCTCTCGCCGGACGTTGCAGGGTACGACAACGCTTACGGTTAAACGATCTTCGTCTGTCAATGAACCATATTTTAGTCACGTCAATTAGCTCGCGATATATCTGTAACCGTTGCTCTTTAGGCACTGTCGACCTGGTGTTCGGAGGGTTAGAGTGAAGAGAACGGAAATGGGAGGCTAATTCCTTCAAAGGTAAGTCGCGGAGCGATTCTGGGAAGGATTGGATGTAAGGCCACAGAGCGATCAGCACTCTTCTAGCCATGGAACCTGCCCCCACAGCGTAAAATGCGCTTGCCACCGCATCAATGGACGGAACGTCGGGCGGGATTTCTGAGGCGATCATATCCTTGAAAACCTGGAGAGAAAGACGGGGATTCCCTTGGCGGGCGTAACCGACAATAAGAATAGTGAACATGACGACATTGGGTTTGATTCCGGATTGTTTTGCCGAGTCCAGCACATCAACAGCAGCTTCGAGATCACCTGAGCGTGCGTATCCTTCCATCAGGGCACTAAAATGATATTCGTTTGGATGTATTCCACGAGCCAAAAGGTCACTGAAAACGTTTCGAGCCGAGTCCATGTCTGATTGTATCACTGCATCATGTCTGATGCGCAAGGCAAGAGCTGGTCCATCACTTCTAACATCACGGTTAGCCAAGGACGCCAATATGGGTCGCGCTAGATTCTGACGCCCCAAGTGTGGGACCAAATCAACCCCAGCAAGTGGGTCCATTGAAGACGTGGTCGTAGAGAGCCACGCCTGCTTCCCCGTTGGCTGACGTTTAGTTGAGGAGTATTTCCGAGCAAATACATTCCAACCGGCACCGTAAAGCAGATATTTCTCATGGCGTAGAATGCAACTTAGGATAATGTGCAAGTGCCGGAGGGTCGGGACGATAGAGGGTGATAAAAGTTTCCGCAAAACTCTCAGGAGATCCCTCGGTCGAGCATTTTCAACCCGAGTAAGATGCGCAAGAAGAGTCTCAACGGTTTTTTCGTTTGGGGCGACATTCATAACCTTCATGATCCGTAAAATGTGTCGTACACACCCCAATCCATGGGCGGATAATAAGCCTTTGAGAAGGGAATTGAAGACATGCACGTTGGGTAAAATCCCAGCAAAGTGATTCTGCAGTGTGCTAGGTGAAGTTTGCGACATAAGCGGCTTGAATAACGAAGACCACATGTGTTGCGTATTGCACACAGCTGCGACTAGCTGGACCGCGGCGGGCCCTTGCTTTGCCGCGAAGTAGACGTTTATGAGAGACGCCATAGTTCTTGGAGTTGGGGCAATGTCCTGTGAAATCATTGCGTCTAAAAGCTGAAGTGCGCCTGAAAGATCGGAATGTCTGGCTCGGTGGTTGAGAAAAATCTCAAATGTTGCAGCATTAGGCTTGAGAGGTCCAAACGACGGAGGAGGGGGTAAACGTTTTACGACGCCAAATGTGCCATCGCCGCCAAAGACGACCCCGAAGATAGTCTCGATGTCTGCTCTGTGAAATAGAGATAAGATTCGGTGGGTATTGTAAAGATCTTGTGAGTCTAGATGAGTACGTATCAAGTTGTTGGCAACGCTTACGGCCACAACAGGATGCAGGAAAGATAAGTTCGCTAGGGCCCCCTCTTCTATCTGAGGGTTCGTACCAAATGATCGATAGTAATTGGCGATCGTGGCATGGGTAGACGCGTCTGGAGGAAATCCAGCATTGTCCATTGCATGCAAACAGTCCTTGGCTCGAGCG
Organism: Laccaria amethystina LaAM-08-1; assembly: GCA_000827195.1. Taxonomy (NCBI): domain Eukaryota; kingdom Fungi; phylum Basidiomycota; class Agaricomycetes; order Agaricales; family Hydnangiaceae; genus Laccaria; species Laccaria amethystina. The sequence continues at coordinate 92,717 of KN838550.1, read as the reverse complement.
AGGTCGTGATTCCGAATATGCCCAGACAGAATAAGGTGGAAAGTTCGTCTGGTTGGGGTAAGGTGATGCCTTCTGAAGTCTTCGAGAACCGTATGCAAGAGGTTGAAAAGTTGGACCTCTGTCAATGCACGAGCACGCCAATTCAGCAAACGAGAAGTGGTTCTTCCGGTATGTTGTTTTCCCTGTGCGACGAGAGCGAGGACCAATCTCCATTGTTTTGATAGCGCAAGCTGGAATGTTGCACATTCGTAAGCATTCTGCTTTATGGGGCATCCGAAGTGGTGGGCGAGTCTCAAGAGGTCGAGCGACCGTTGAGGGGTCCGAGAACAAGCAAATTTTTCTGCCAGCTTTCGAACGCTGTCCTTTTCCAACAGAAATTCCGACATAGAAGGATTGGAGAGGATGGCCTGGATGGACTTTGGGATCTCCCTGTGGACGGCGTATTTGGCGAGCACATCCTCGATTAGGGCAACAATCTTGAGAGACAAGTCTATTTTGGAAACTTTGCGTTGAAAAAAAGCGTTGTGATCGGGGGGCCTCGTCGACGTTTGAGACGCGCGACTTGAATAAGCTTGGTCCGGGCGACGGGATGCATTGAGGGCTGCTGTCCGACGAAAAGGCATGGCTGGTGGCCGCTGAACGGAAGGGTCGCATCTTTTGAAAAGCACAAAATGATGATGTTGCCTGCGAGCAAGAATGACGCTCTTCAGCATGGACAATGCCCAAATTATCCTGTCTTGAGTTAGTTTGATATCCAAGGATCTTAGAAACAGACAAACCTTGCTTTAGCAGATATCAGGGTACCTGCGCTATTCGCAGCATAAAAGCCTGCGTTACGGCTCCCCCCAAAACGACCAACGATAGAAAAGCTTTAAATTTGCCAATGCTCGTTGTTGTCAAACACTTTCCCCTTTTTTCTCCGCCACGACATCACGTGGTTGTTCTGACAGCTATCGGCACATACGCTCATCTCATTAATTCCTAAATGTAGGCTATGGTAGCTGCTTTAGTACGAGTTGCTGTCCCCGTTTATTTCGACAGAAGAATGTCGTTCTCCGTAATGTAAAATGTAATTTTGCCAACCTGATTTGCACTGGAAGTGCGAACTACGCCATGGAATATTTGAGTCTTTGCTGAGGGTTTTCCAGGGTGCTCCGCCGAAAGTGTAATATGGTGGGTCAATGGAAATGATTCGAAATTCTTCGTTGACCCAGCAAACGGGGAGGGATATGGGTTTAAATGCTGATTGAAGAACCCAGTTAATGGTTTATTTTGTGCGACGAGGCCCCAATTTGTCATGACCGTGACCGCACCATGAGAGAGTCTAATTGCTTGCAGCTTCGATAGAATGTGGTGCAAAGGATTCAGAATTAGTCTAGGGTCATGAAGTCGTGCCCCAGATCGCAATTGTTCGACTGTCAAGCGGTCTCTCCAATAGAAAGTGCTCACGGAATCTAGTGCAATTAATCCCAAATCAAGTTCTGGGAAACGAGCTGCATGATACTTTGGCAGATGGGCGATGGTTGCTGCAAGCTGAATGGAAGATGTCGGACGAAAAATGTGCAAACGGTCAAGACATCTGGTAGCGACCAGTGGCACTGCATGGGCGGGAATTAGACGCGCTAAACGATTTGAGAGCAGTTGCTTGAACCGACGAATATCGAAGGCTTGGTCCGTGTCTAAAACATACGCGACACGTTCCCAGCCGCCAAGTGGGGCGAACCGATGCGAAGACGGCAACAGGCAGGTCGCTAAAAGAAAGTAAAGGAGATGTGTTTTGCCAGACCCTGGAAGACCTTGAATTTCGATTGCTTCTCCTCGATTTAATGAAGAGAAGGGGGATGCATGGTGAAAAGGCGCTGAGAAGAAGTGGGCATCGAGAGCTGGTATCTGGGTTGAACCTGGAGGTGCTACTGGAGAAGTATGTTAAATAAGTACGGAAATCGTAGACATGGGGCTCACTTTGATATTTCACGGCTGAAAGTAACTGTTAATAATGGTCGTTTCGATACTGGGCCTAGTGGTAACTGTCGCTTACCTGCATCAAGGACTCTGACTGAATTTCACCAAGGATGGTGTCCATTGATAAATAAATTACAACCACGACAACGTTCAAACCGCAACGACCTCTCAAACGCGACGTCTCTTACTCGTGCTCTCAACTATCCCGTCTCGTCAAAGTCTTTTCCTAGTCTCTTCCCTCGCCGTCGAAGGCCTTAACGCCAAATTACTCTGCAAAACACCCATAGAAACAACCACGGAATATATAAACGACTTACTATACCCCCTGACATGGCGACGAGCTCTCCAAAAACCACGACAAGGCGCCCTCCACCATCTGCTTCTCCAACACCTTCATCGCCCATCACTCGTGGTGCTACTGCACGTTCAGCTGCCTCGCCGCGCACCCCTTCTACTCTCACTCCTGCTGCGTCGCGTCGACCCCTTTCTAAAGGCTCTGCAATCAATGGGGAGACCCGCGAATTCCTCTCAGCATCCCTCAAGCAGGAAATTGATCAAAAGGAACAGGTGTTTCCTTTGTCTTGTCAACTCGCCATGCCACTTACAACAAAACATAGCTCCTAGTTAAACTGCAGAACAGGGATCAAACCGTCTCAGGGCTCACAACAGACAATGACAATTTAACTTCGGCTCTCAATGCTGCAGAGGCGAGGGTCAATGAACTTTACGCTGAGCAATCTCGGTCCGAAATGGAGCTCGCTCAACGAATAGATATATCGGAGAAGCTGAGGGCCCAAGTCCGTGAACTGGAGAAGGAGAAGAGAGATTTACAACGAAGGTACAATGAGCAGGTCAGAGCTCCCCCCCTCAAAGGCATATTCTACGTGCGTTAATCCTTGCTTAGGCTGCAACATTTGAGGCAGAACGTCAAGCCTTCTATGACAACGAACAACACCTCAAGTCTCGCATACAATCACTTACTCAAGCTCTCAAACGCTCTGGGCCTCCACTTACCCCTGTTGACACAGAAAATGCAGAACCCGATTCAGAAGTTGAGCCGGACTCCGAGGAAGATGTTTTGCGATCTCATACAAACGTTGAGGTTGCACTCCAAGACCTTGACGATCCAGAAAATGAACCCGCCGAAATGACCGCTTTGAAACTAGAACTTTCTACCCTATCCACTTCATATTCGTCCCTTCAAAGCACTCTTGTCTTGTTGCAAACACAGCTCGTTGATCTCAAACGTGTCAACCAAGAGCTACAGGAGGAAAACGAAAGTTACATGATCCTCTTGCGGGAAAGGACCCTAAGTGGCCAATTTGATCTAATGAAACAGGTCGGTGGAAGCAGGACCAGTGATGATGATGATGACGACGACGACGACGAAGACCAAGATGGTGGCAGTGCTGCTGATGTCGGCAGTTTACGAAGTATTGGGCGAAGTACCCTTGACCGAGTTGACGAGGAATCAGGGGAACCTCTCCAGTATCTTCACCAAAGTATTGACTTGGACCAAGGATTGCCGTCTTCATCTCGTAGTTCTCGCCACCCGAGCCGACAAGGGCGGAAACGTACTTTGTCGAACAACGCACCGCGAGGGGAATCTCTCGCTGACTTGCCCATTACTGGCCCAGGCCTCGATCTCGCAGCGGAGCTTGGCCGCGCAGAGAACAAAGATATCCTTACCAGCGACAGTATCGATGATCGAGACCGCTCTTTACCTAAAGGGAAGCGAAGTAAGAAAGGAACTGACGGGCGGAAGGTTTCTGGCTCTGATCCACTTTTGCCGGAGGCTGACATTGACGCCTTGCGAACCGAAGTCAAATCCCTCAAAGATGCCAATAAGGCATTGTCTTTATACGCATCCAAAATCATCGATCGGATCATTGCGCAAGAGGGGTTCGAACATGTTCTAGCAATTGATTACGACAAGGAGCCCCGGACACCAGCGACAGCAGGGCCACATTCAATTCCTCCTAAACTCCCGCCCACTCAGCCTAAACCTCGACCGCAATCGGTTATTGTTGGTCGCTCTACATCTAACCCTAATCCTGCGATCAACACTCAGTTAACATCACCAAACCTCACTAAACTGCCGAACCCCAAAACTCAACGACGTTCTATGTCCTTCGACTGGAAATCGTTTTCTTTTGGAGGCGAGAAGAAGGTAGAGCCGAATCTTCGCCCTCTTACGTTAAAGCCTGGTGCTAGCCCTGTGACAGGTGCACGGAAACTTGAGACTTTTGAGGACGAAGAAGACAGGAAAGAAAGAGAGCGTTTGAATGCCACAATGAAGCTAATGGGCATACAACCCGCTACCCAATCTCCATTGCATTCCCCTCCCAGGTTAGCCCGGGAGGCAAACAACAACCGTCGCTTTTCGCTGTTTGGGACCCAAAGCAATTCGGAGGTTTCATTCAATCAATCTACCTCTTCTTCGGAGCTGGGCGGAAACGCTCATGTTGGACTAGGATTTTCACCTGGTCTTACTCATGAAGCTCTAGAACGCGCTGAGGCCGAGAACTCCCTGGCTGCGCTTGATGCGCACGAGAGGGGCCTCAGTGCAGAGATCGCGCGGGGTGCAAGTGGAGGTTTCACAGAAATTACCCCAAAAAGCTTCGGAAGAAGAAGCCGAAGAAGTGCTGGCGGCAGTGGCAGTACAGTCTGGAGTGCTGGGATGAGCGGGGAGACGGGTGAAGACTAGCTCGCGACTTCTTGGTTGAGGAGATCTATACCCGCCTTTAAATTTGTGGAACAACTGTATTCTCTTGTTGGTTGTTATAATATTATATTGTAATGGGAACCAAGTACTAAGTTTATAATGTCTACCTCCCTACTAAAACAATTTTCGGTCTTGGGCGTCCATGACAAGTTTTGGCACTTGATGTTGGAGTAGTGTATTTTGTGCATGAGTACGGATAGTCTCAAATGGCGATGATGAAAATTCCGGGTTTTGAAGGATAAGTGGATGGCGGAGCCGCTCCAACTCGCTGTTAACAGAAGCGATTCTTTCATGAGATACGGCATCTGAGTAGACTGAAAAGGAATTACAGTGCGCGCTTCCGCTGCGATTTTGAGAGGGTTGATCCCTTGCCCTCGCCAATCATGCCTCGTTTCGTATTGCGCTTTGCTTTCAGGCCATCTGGATTGCCTGCAGATTGGTCAACTTCAGTAGGTTCCTTCATACGGTCGTCATCTTCAAGGGCGGCGATTGCGGTCTGCATTTGTAAAAGGCCACCCGCGATTTGCTCCTTGGCTTTGCGCTTTAGGCGACGATTGTGGGATTTAGAATATGGCGAATTTGCTTGCCCAAACTCTAGATGAAAGAGTCATAAGGGTTCAAAGCCGGCATGCAGTGATCTCATACTTTGGAGAAATGCTTCACGCCTCACGTTTTGTTTCTCTTTCTTGCTGAGGACGTGGCTTGTCGCCGGATTGGGGCTAACCATCAACTTGAGAATCTCATCGCCCTATATTAAAGTTCAATGTTCTGCGTCGCTCGTACTTTGAAGCCTTTCAGAGTACGCACTGGGACATCTGCGGCCTCACCAATCGCCACAGGCTCAACCGTATTTTCTTGGACTGCATATCTGCGCTTGCTAAGCTGCACCGACGGTAGATGGCGAGTAGCACGAGGATTGCGTTCCTTGGGCTTACACAATTTGTTAGAGGCGACAATGACGCATGCACAAGGGGTTAAGCTCACCATAGACTACTCAATGACTCGTATTGTCGGCACACATTACTCTTATTTTAAAGTAATCCCCGGCTTTCGTGTGTACATATTTGGCTCCTCTCCATTTCCAGTTTCGCAAGCTGCCGAAGTGGAGCGAGGCATGTCTTGTAAGATTGATTGATCTCATGATGCACTGCTTGGCTTGCCCCTGCAAGAATAACAGATATACAACATCTAAGTTACAGCCTGATATTCTAGTCTATGATTGTCCTCCGTTTCACTACCATTTCCCAATCCCAGCGCAATAAAACTGATCAAGACTAAAGCCGCTCCAAAGATCACTTGGGCGTGAGTATCTTTTCCACGAAAGAAATCCCCAAGTACCGCAAGAGGTATAGTGAGGCTGAGGCCGACCGTAACGACGAGAGGTGTGGTCTTTAGCATCGCCAAAACGTAGAGATAATCGCTGGAAAGCGTGATCGCCATCTACCGTGTAAATTAGCGTTGTTATTTGACCATCTGATATCGACCAAGGCTTACGTTGATCAGAACTCCAGTCAAAACCTTGCCATCTCTCGGTAACTCAAAAATCTCTCCGCCAGTCAGGTGGAGGATAAGACCAATGGGCCAACATATCACCACGCTAAACAGTCCAACAAATCCAAAGAAGAGCTGCATATCAACTCTGGATTCGGATCGGATGCGGACCTTGAGTAGAATGACATATAGCGCGTAGAAGAGCGCAGATATCAGTGCAAGCGTGTCTCCCAGGATAGGACGTGGTAAGCGATCGGTCACTTCATGTAAGCTGGGGCGTGAAGCTGGACCAGAAGGTTGTTGCGAGGATTTGGAATCGGACAACGACACTAAGACGACCCCAGTAAAGCTGTAATTGCGCGACATAGATTCGGTGGCAAGTAGAGCACGGAACTACAGTTAAAACCTACCTGGTAAACACGGCAGCCACCTTGATGATTGTCAGTTTTTCAACTCGAAACAAACGACCGACTCCAAGTGTGAAGAAGCCTAATGGGTGCTTCATCAAGTGTAATAGTCATTGAAAAAAAGGGCGTACCACTCGTACTGGAAAGCACCGTCGCACTCGCGACACTGGTAAAGTCCAGAGAAGCGTTGACAGCCCAGTTTGCAATGAACCATAATAAACAAAAAAAAAGGGCCAGATGACTAGTTTCCTTAGTCGTTAAAGCGGGTAGAATACCCTCCGGTATAGGTATTTGATCAGTAGAATCTAGCTGCTCAAAATGAGCCCAGTGAGAAATGAGGGATACAAGAAGTTATCCCCTACGACTTCACTATGGCTAGGTTCAGTCGCTAATGGCTGATAATCTTCAGCCAGCCTAATATCATGAAACCGATTTATTTTACGACGCTGACGGACGCTGAAGCATACTCACCCTTGTGGTTTGAGATCGCCTGACTTTCCTTTGAGACGGCTCCACCACCACTTCCCAAGCCACGGTATAAGATAAAGGGAGAAGGCACTGGTATTCATGTATGTGACGCTGCACGGTAAATGAGAATCCATGCTAGCAGAGCGTGATGATTGAAACGAACAAGAACGGCTTCTCGTACCCACCCTCAAAAAGGTCCTACGGGCTATGGATGCTAGGGTGATTGGAGGGAACAAAAGTCGCCGCTTACCTGGGTTACAAAGTTTGAGGAGGTCCAAAGAAAAACAACCAATAGAAGCAATACGATTCCAAGGGCGTAGTTCTTCTTGTCGAGTCGGGCCCGGGCAACAGAGTTGGCCTGTAAGACGCCAACACGAATGGCGCCGCGGTCGTGAGTTGGTGTTAGGGTATCCATCTCGACGTCAACGTGATTGAAGGGGTCGCCAGTCGGCATTCATTGGGATATTTAGGAGGGATTTTGGGTTGGAAGTTTGGAGGCAAACGTTGAGGTCTCGTGATTAATCAAGTTAAAAATAGTACATACATACAAATCTGTGCTAAGCGGTCTGAGGATACGTTGAAGGATGATATTTAACCTTTTCAACGACACGATAAAGACTGATCACAAGATTCGTGCAGTATGCGGCGAGTCCAACGCCGACGAGACAAATTAATGATAGTTGAGAGTCGCATATTCGATCACCAATGAAACTCTCGCTGTTTGGTATTTGACTCGGAGGTCGGGGAAGTTTGTTGTACCAAGCTGTGCTCGAAACCGAGGCACAGGGAATCAGAGACGTGAAGAAGTTATCGAAACACAGGGAGAGTGCTGCAGACCATGCGCAGATGAATAAGACTTCAGACAGCGTGTGAGCCAGTTTGGCAGATGTGCGCCAGAGCCCCAATGGACGGCCAAAATATTCAAGCTTGTCAAAGTGGTAAGCTCAGTCACGCATAGGAAAGTGTCCTGAACTTACGTAGATCGCAATCATCACATGCACAAGAGTCAAGGGGGCGAAAATGATGACTACGGTTCTATAAGCGTCGCTTCAGTCTGCTATTCAGGTGACCGGGTTTGATGCTTACGGTGAGCTGCCTACGGCTCCCATCGCATGATGTTTCAACTCGATCTCTCTTATTCGGATGGCCATGCCAAGGGCAGCGGTCGTAAACGCAATGTTAATAAAGCGAAACAACTGAAAGGACAAGTTGTTGATATGGGCGTTGAAAAACACGACATGAGCTTACCAGTGGTACATAGGTGTTGGTTAGAATGAAATTACGAAACCGCCGTTTCCTTTTGCCCCAAAGAGAAACATCTTTGTTACTTTCCTCATCTTCATTATTTTCATTCTCAAATCCGTAGGAGTTCTCATGCTTGTGTAGCGGCCCCTGAGCTGCTAGACGGGAGGACCATGGGATATCCCAGCCAGGCGTCACGGCGTGAGCTAAAGTATAGGGCGCGGAAGGCTCTGATGGGAGGCGAATTGGCGGGATAAGCTCTCCAGGATCGGTCTCTTTTTCCTTCCCTTTACGAGTAAAAGACGCTCCTTCGCGTGAGCTCGCAGAAGTAGGAAGCCATGACAATGAGCGATCCCTGAAATTCCTCCTGACGGGCCTAGGAGGGCCGGTATCGACATCAAGAGAGGGGTCGCGTACTCGTGGGTGGGTAAAAGTCCACCATCTAGACGGTGGATTAGAAGCATTGGATTGTAGTGACACGATATCTGATTGACGGGGTTCAAGTAGATGAGCGCCATGTATAGTGTGATCTGCTTTCTCGGTAGGTGACGGAGGCTCGTCGCGAGCCCATGCTATAGAGTGTAGGGTGTTTCAGACTTTTGATAAGATTCTGGAGGGGTAGAAACGAACGAGGAGAAGTAATGACTGTGTTGACTGGAGGTGGTGGGCGACGTGCGCTGCGTAGACTAGCTGACTGGTTTAGACTTGTGGTTGACGGAATAGAAGGAGGTTGCTGGCGAGAAGAGCTGGACATGGGTGTAGTAGCGGTATAGAATTGAATTATTTGAGGCTGTTACTAGTCTCCCGTAGGCAACTCCTATGATGATGGTGATGACAGTCGATCACCCTCATATGGAGTCTGCTTTTAGTCGCGCCCATCAAACCGTAGTAAAATAAACTGATCACATGTTGTTCCCACGACCGCGTCATGTTTGCTAATTAGAGATGCCGCTGATTATTTTCAACGTGTTATGGGGGGAGATCAGACGCGTTCTATGTCTCAAAACCTCGAAAAGGAACCCTTCAAATTCAACAGTCCTTTGGGATGGAGGATATGCTGAAAAATTATTCAAGAAAAGCTCCCCTTCGGACCTCATGACTATCAACTCGATGGCATCACACACGCCTTGGACGGGCAAGACGTAATCGCCATCTCAGCGACAGGATCTGGAAAATCGGCCTATATCTACATGCTCGCAACAGTTCTGGTTGCACTGGGGAAAGATCCTTCCTTAGTTCCGTCAAAGAGAGTGTTTTCCAGGGACCCTGTACTCGTTGTTTGTCCTACAACTGCACTCGAAGAAGACCTTGTATGTTCATAATCAGTTCCATTATCAGTTAGGACAACGTGATTGGCAGGAAACTAAAATGAAAGCATTCAAGTTAGAGGCTAGGGCCATCAATGCTGTCACCAAGATGACGGCGGAAAAAGAGGGCGTCAATATTTGGAGACAAGTCCAGGTGCAGGTGTCCGTCCTGCTTGTGTCACCTGAAATGCTCTCGACGCCAGGTTTCGAAAACCTGCTACAAGAAAAAATATTTAAACAACGAGTGTTTGGGCTCATCGTTGATGAAATTCACCTTTTGAATTCATGGGGGGCTGGTTTCCGACCCATGTTTCTACAAATTGGATACATGTGAGGAGGTGTCGCAAATGATATCAGAGCATTATTGGGTGTACGTTGGGGGAGTTCATCGCGGGACATGGCTGCGGATGCCTTTCAATACTCAAACCCGACGCGTCGCGTCTCGTTGATTACACTCTCACATGACTCAAACGTGGGAATAAAGGGCATCAATTTTTTACTACGGTTTGATTGGCGCGTTTGAATGCAGACTAGGCTGTTACAGCGTCATCACAGCCCTCATTTCATCCACCATGGAAGAATCCATGATCCCGTCGCTCTCAACAGGCATCGTTGGCTCTCGCTTCGTCTCTCAGGACGAAGTAGACACAGCAAAAGCGAGACGAGACGAACAGTGGAAGGCTGCTTATGCTCGGTAGGTTGCTTGTCTTCCAGAACATTTGCCGCTCACCTCTCTTCTAACTAGATTGGGTCAAGAACCGCCTCCTCAGCAACAAGAAGATTCATACGATGGAAGGAGTCTGGCAGAAGTGAGTAATTGCTGCGGTTCATTATTCTCTTTGTTGTATTCACTTCCTTCTGTTGGTCTCGATATAACGCATAGAAACTCGCTGCAAATCGGGTATGTCTGTACCTCTGGTCATACTCTGTAGTCGCTCAACCTCCAGCAGATCGCAAAGCAAGAAGAATGGGAAGAAAAGACCAAACTCGGTGGGAAATATTCGTCGGACGCTGTTACGTTTGCCTGCTAACGAAACGACCTCGTAGCCAACCAATTCAGAGCTTTGGAAGAGGATGAAATTATGTTTCTCGATTCTATTAGAGAACGACAGGAAGAAGAGGAGCGTCTACGTAAAGAAAAAGACGGCGAGGAAGTAAGGGGTTTCAAAGAGTATGCTTCTCGTTCTCCCTGCCCATGTTTTTGATTTCAATCCATGTGATAGGGCAGTAGCTGCTCGAGCAAGTGCTGCTAATAATCCTCCTCCGATAATGGGTCGGGTCGCGGAGTCAACGCCACCTTTGAAGCCTCTACCTGTTGTCAGAAAGGACCCGAAGAAAGTATTGAAGGGTGTCGTTGTAAAAAAGAAGACAAAGACTCCAATAGCCTCAGCTTCGTTGGCGGCTTCAGTGAACATTCGGAAGGGGAAGGACAAAGAGGGAAATGTCAAGGGTGTTCAAGAAGATAATATGGAGCCAGATTCGAAGCGAAGAAGGATATCAGAAACTTGATTTGCATCCACGACATTTACCACATTTTGTGCCTCCAATTAAATCCAGCATTCGTTACAGTTTGGACCCATCGTATATCTAACCCCAGAGTTATCTGCGAGAAACGGGACTGGGAGTAGGTGTCCATCGAACACGGTCCAGTTCCCTCTCCTTTCCTTTCCAGTCAGCCACTCTTTCCATGGCCTCGGCTCGTTTTGCAGCTGCAGCACCCATTGTACTCCGTTCTAAAAGCCTCCTTGCAGCAGGAGTCAAATTCCCTGCCGCTTCCGATCGTCGAGGCGTCCATGAAGGGGGCGGCATATCACCCTTCCTAGTAGAAATTGAGATTCCTGGAGGGCGTCCATGTTGTCCCAAGCCTAACAAACCAGCCTTTGCTCGTAAGCTTTTGGATGCATTATTTGACAACCTATGAGAGATAGCTTCCCGGGAGGATATCTCGGGAAGGTGGAAAGGTGTACTGGGAGCTGGGACTCGATCTTCGCTCTGGGATATGACGCGGGGAGTTGCATCTAGCGTACCCCATGTCATCAGTTGCTTCATGGCGGCTGGCCCAAGTTCAGATGGGGTGGGTGAAGGAAGGGTGGGTACAAGAGGGAATCCCTTTGCAGTAGGCAACCCGGAGTGATCTGGATTAAGATGAGAAAAAAAAACTGGAAAAGTAGTAATGAACATACACGGAGTGCCGGTGATCGCTGCTTTGATTCGACTTTGTGTCGGACTTGGAGGGGCCGACGGACGAGGAGTCGGGGTACTGTGTTCATGTTCTGGGAGTCGTGTATTGCCATATTTAATGACTTTGGGGTGATTCGGGGCAGATGACAGCGGTTGATGATATGGAGAGACATCTGCGTCTGGAGGAAACATCAAGGAGTTTCGAGCCTGGAAGAAGTGTTAAATGCCCACCATCAGTGAGAGAAAAGTAAGACACGAACCTTGAATGTCCAACCATCTACGCCTGCTGAGCGAGTGTCTTTCTTTGGAGCCATCACATCGACCTGTTCTCCATCTGGCTCTTCCTCATTCCCCAGTGAAATTAATTCCTTTCCCGTATCCTCCCCGATCTCTTTTTCTCCCCCTTTATCTGTTTCAGCGCCGTCTGTCAAGAGGCCTGCTGGTGTTGGTGTCTCAATCATAAACTTCTCTCTCACTCCGAGAACGGGAGGCGCCTCAATAAGCATTTTTTCCCTGTGTTCCACTAAACGCTCCTGCTGCGCTTCCACACGCCTTTGTGCCTCCCATGCCCAGCCCCACTTTTCCTTTCGCGTTCTGTTCTCCTCGTCCAGTATTTGAGTAAAACTTGAATTGTCCTCGGAAGTGTATCGAGCTTGGAATGCATCCAGACTCAATTCAGTGTCATATTTCGGCCGCTTGTTTGGCGGTTCGCCCCTTGGTGTTCGTAGCGGAGTTTGGGATGGGCTGCCACCAAAAGGCGTCCGTGAGGGAGTCTGATATGGGGCTCTGCGTTTTGTGGAATTCAGCGGGGTGGCACTTATTTCCTCGAGGCGGAGAACTGAGGCACTGATCAAGTGGGGATCTTGAGAGTGCAGAGCATCCAGGTAGTCGTTCGTTGCGTCCAGATGGACCAAAGAAGGAAAAAAATCACGGGCGATGATCTTGGAAAGGGCGGCTGTGTATTCATCCTCGTCGAGAACAAGTTGATGGTTGAGTGACCGCTCTTGCAACGACGGCTTTGGTGAAGACATTTTGGTGGAGGGGAAGCGAGTCACACACTGTCACACTAGGAAAAGAAAGGAATGTAGATATTGCTTTACATAGGTACTATCATAATGTGTCGTCTGAAAAGGCATTATTTGCCGCCTGCAGTGCTTCCCGACCTTGGCCGCAAATCCTGGATATCGAGCACGTTATTCGATTCTCCACTGCTCTTCCTGCCAGATGTTCCGGTGCTGGGGCGGCCTATCCGACTTTTTGACAGAGCCGCGTTTCCTGACGAAATGGAAAGCTTTGGAGGTCGCATGGTAACATTTGTATGAAGTCCGAGAAACTCGGGGAGGGCTTGAACATCCTCCTTGGCTGGTTTGGTTGGGTTCGCACCTGGCCCCGAACGTGGCAACGGAGGCATCGTGGTTGGGCGTTCGCGTTCTGTTGACGAGGGCGCATTGGTGCTGTGTCCCAATGAAGATCGCTTTAGTTGATTATATGGGTTAGGCGCTCCTGGGCCCGTTGAGCGCTTGAGCCCGAGACCAGAAGGTGCATACAAACTACTACCCGACGGCACTGGTAAAAAGGTCGGGGTTGCAGGGCGTGAGGCTGTGGTTGGTGTGGAGGCAGTCGCGGCGCTCAAGCTATTTGCAGAAAGGCGGGACTGAGGACGTCGCAATCCTGTGCTTGCAACGCTCTGCGCAAGGGAACCGGGTCTTCCCGTACTGAGCGACGGAGAAGGAGCCCGACCATTCGTAGAGGCAGTGGCGCGAAACGCTGTTGGTGCTGTTGGGCTTGACAATCTCCTTCTATCTTTCTGACGGTCCTTTTCCTTGTTATGCTGCGGCGAAGGTGAGTCCTCCATGATCAAGACCCAGCCAGAAGAATCTCCTTTGACATCCTTTCTCGACTGTAGTTCTGCTTCACTGTCCTGGCTACGCCTCGAATCGATGCTTTTCCTTTGAGATTCCCAGCTTGTCTTAGCTGTGGAAGCATTCGATACCGATGATGAAGAACTGGCCGAGACTGGAATGGGGGACGGGGCCATAGTGTTGGCACGACCGGTGATGCTTGCCATCCTCAATCGCGGAACTCGAGTGTGAATTTTTTGTTCCAGATTTTTCACTCGTGCGCGCATTTCAGACACCATCTGAACCCCTTTACTCTTGGTAGCCGTGCCCGTTATAACGGAATTTGTGCTAATAGCCCGCAGTGGGGTTCCACGAGTGGTTGGAACCCTTGATGTTGAGTTCGAAGTAGATGTAGATGGGCTATACATGGACGGAAGTGTGGTTGAACGGGATATGTCAGACGTTTTCAGCGGTTGGAGAGGACTGTTCCTATTCTTCTGGAAACTGGCGCGCTGGAACAGTGTAGGTTGAAATGTTGAACGAGAGGAGGGTGTTGCTTTGGGAGTAGAGTACATGGAGTTCACGCTGTCAGAGCTCGGCGACAAATCCGCAAGCTCGAGATCGGCAGGGGGTGCTGTTTTAAGGAGATTGTCATCCGAGGGTGTGGATGTAGCGGGGTAGTGAGCAGAAAGACTCTTCGACGAGCTGTTTTCAGTGGCTAATGAGGCCAGCTGGTCCTTCAAAATTGAGATTTCTACATTGGCATCTGCGATTTTCAAATTAAGAGGACTTAAATGATAAGAATGAATGTCGGCAGATACCTCTTAACTCGTCCTTGAGTCGTTGGGTTTCTTCCTCAAGGTTGGCCTTTTCCAAGAGCTCGTGTTCTAATAGAATTTTCTCTTCTAGCGCCCGAGAATACTTCGCCTCCATGTCAGCTAAGCTTGAAGAGACAGCGCGTTCATTTCTTTCCAAATCATCATTGCCCATCTCGAGCTCTCGCAAGTGAACTTTAGTCTGCTGGTGTTCTTGTCTTAATTGATCTAATTCACGTTGTAGGGATGTCGTCGTAGTGTTATGGGTAGTCTGAAGGGACATAAACTTGGTCTAAGGGATGTTAAAGACGCTTTCGACTGATGAAAACTGTGGCCCACCTTCCATTCATCTCGTTCATTTTGAGATTTAGCCACTTTCACCTTAAGATCCTGCTGTGCCTTTTCCGTCCTCTGCAACTCGTTCTCGAGTTCAGCCTCTAGTTCCTTGCTCGCGTGGTGAAAGTCATCGAGTTCAGCGCGGGTTTCGGAAAGCATGTCAAGTACCTTGAATAGAGAGTGAGATGAAACGTAGTTTTAAACACTGGCTGAGCATACTTCATTATACTTTTCCCGCCAATCCGTACTTGTTGCCGCGTAGCTAGGTGTCAGAGTCAAGTAAGGCAAGGCATTGAGAAAATGACGCGACCGACGTGCCTGATGGCATTGTCATCGAGAGAGGTATACCTATCCTTGCGGAGGGGATCCGTCGGGGACAAGACGGCGGTCATGAAAAGGAGGTACGGAGAGGAGGAAAAGTCTGCCCAAGGTTTTGGTTCAAGTCGTTGCTAATAAACCAAATGTTGCCTAATTTAGCAAAGTTTGAAGAATTGGCCGATTTGCAAAACAACCCTTGCAAAACCTTTGCCCAGCCAAAGAACACTCGAGAAGTC
The DNA here is from genome assembly GCA_000827195.1 of Laccaria amethystina LaAM-08-1. NCBI lineage: Eukaryota > Fungi > Basidiomycota > Agaricomycetes > Agaricales > Hydnangiaceae > Laccaria > Laccaria amethystina. Next base: position 77,388 of record KN838550.1, on the reverse strand, counting down.
AATGAAAAGTGCACTATATTTGCTGAACAATCGCCTACAACCGCTGAACAGTTGCCAAACTACGTTTATTTAACTAGAGACCCTCCGGTTTAGCGCACTTTCGTTTTTCAACTTTGCCAGTCTTTGGACACCGCATTTCCTGCCAGGAGATTGGTTCCAATGTGGCACCTGTTAGGGGCAGTGTGACACTGTTTGAGTCAAGGACAAGTGGAACGACAATGTTCTGACCAGCTTCACTTGTTGCAAAAATTACACCAAGGTCATTCCTCGCGGTCGTCACAAAGTAGCTTCGTGTGTCGCCTAGTGAGATCTTGACAGTCCTTGTCAGAAAAGTCATTCATCACGATGACTGACCTACCACTACGCCTCGTACAACGTCGCCGCCTCTGAAACAATTTCCGATCTTAACCTTGTCTTTTTCGGTAGCACGCACGTCTTGCGTCCTGATGACGCCCGTAAACTCCTCACCAGGAGGAAGGGGGACACCATCAACAACAGATATGGAGATGAGGGCTTGCAACGGGGACAGACGGGTGACAGAACCAAGGACAATGGAATTGGGGGCAGGAGGACGAGGGCGAAGACGAGGTATTGTCAGGGTCTAAGAGAGACGGCGTTGAGGGGTAGTGAACAAAAAAAAACATCAAGATGACTGGTGACGAACAGCGGCGTCCAAAGTGGGCACCCCGAGTAAACTTGCCCTTATGCTTGCATCACGGACATATACTCCTGTTCCAAGCTGAGGAGCGGGTCCACGAGAGGGCAGAACAACTGGTTGACCAGGAAGCAAAGTGGACATATTAATTAATTAACCAATTAATTAGCAGTACGCCGGTCCGCTCATGCAGTGCTTGTCTGTGTTTGGCCCACCTCTCCCCAACAAATTGTGACAGGGACAAGAGTTGCAACTTGACCAAGTTTCCCTCCATGGCCTCCTCCTTGGCTCGCATTTTGTCGCGCGGTGTGTACGCGTCATTCAGTTATGTTCTTCACAGCTGACAACCACTAGGCTTCCATGTCTCGGCTCGGAGGCGTGCCCTTGCACCCTTTAACATGCCAGCAATGAGCCCCACCATGACTGAGGGCGGCATTGCATCATGGAAGAAGAAGGAAGGAGAGACTTTTTCTCCCGGAGATGTCCTTTTGGAAATAGTCAGTCTTTTTCAAGTTGTCTGCGTCTCATTCGCTCAGTCCAGCCCGCAGGAGACCGACAAGGCTACTATTGACGTCGAAGCTCAGGATGATGGAATTCTTGCTAAAATTATTGTAAGTGTAGTATTCGTTTCATACTAATAGTTTTACCCTCTATCTTCAGGCACAAGATGGCGCTAAAGGTGTACCTATTGGCTCAGTAATTGCTATTGTCGCCGAAGAGGGCGATGATCTTTCGGGTGCGGCCGCATTCGCTGAACAAGCGGCTACTCGGGGCCCACCGAGCAACCAGACGACCACGGAACCAAAAGCAGAGAGCCCACCTCCTCCCAAGGACTCGCAGCCTTCCAGAACGACTCCTAATACGCCATCTAAAGAGTCGCTTCCTTCTGGGGACCGTATCTTTGCATCCCCCATTGCCAAAAAGATTGCTCTCGAGCGCGGAATTCCTCTGGCTAAAGTTTCTGGATCTGGTCCTGGGGGCCGGATCATTCGTGAGGACGTCGAAAAATATAAAGAGATACAAGCTTTGGCCCCCGCTGCCCAGACGAATGCCGCGCAACCGTCGGCAGCAGCCCTACCTGATTATGTCGACACGCCTGTCTCTAACATGCGTCGTACAATCGGTGCCCGCCTTACACAATCCAAGCAAGAGTTGCCACATTATTATCTCACCATCGAGATTAACATGGACAAGACTTTGAAATTAAGAGAAGTGTTCAACAAGACTCTTACGGAGAAGGATAAATCCGCGAAGCTCAGCGTGAACGACTTCATCGTGAAAGCTGTAGCCTGTGCTCTTTCTGATGTCCCAGAGGCTAATTCGGCATGGCTTGGAGAGGTCATCCGAACGTCAGTCTCTCACCTGTAACATCGTTCCGGTCAACTCATTTCATAATTGCAGATACAACAAGGCTGACATTTCAGTTGCCGTTGCTACTCCGACTGGCCTTATTACTCCCATTATCAAGGATGCCGGCTCGAAGGGATTGGCTACTATTTCTGCGGAAACAAAAGCTCTCGCAAAGAAGGCTCGGGACGGGAAGCTGGCACCCGCTGACTACCAGGTTCGTTATTTGACAAATGTCCACGACGCGCATGTATTAACATATCATGCAGGGTGGAACATTCACCATCTCCAACCTCGGGATGTTTGGCATTGATCACTTCACCGCCATTATCAACCCTCCGCAGTCATGCATTCTTGCCGTTGGCTCAACGGAGGCCAAACTCGTTCTTGCCCCAGAGGAGGAACGTGGTTTCAAAGTTGTGCAAGTGATGAAGGTTACTCTCAGCTCTGACCACCGAACTGTTGATGGCGCTGTTGGTGCAAGATGGTTAAATGCCTTCAAAGGATACCTTGAAAATCCTTTAACTTTTATGCTATGATAGAGAGAGCGTTTGTGGTCCGATAGAGCCCATGGATTTGAAGTAATTTAACTGAGAAATTGCTTTGAAAAACGCCCTCACGTGACATATGTGTACAAGGTAACCATAAATGGCCAAAATGATACTCGAATTGAAACAGACCTTTCTCCCTCCCAATGTCTCCTATGGACGAACCCGATCCCTTCTGGTCTGACGTACTCAAGCGATGGTCTGATGCTTCGCAACATGTGGTAAGGCTACGTAAAGAGCTCACGCAAACACAAGATGAAGTAAGTGCGTCTTCAGGTCTCTATCTCCACAAACTCATTGTACGTACGTGACCAGCGGGATAAATGCCGCCACGAATTGCACTCTTTCAAGCAGGTAACAGAGTCTTTCCCACTTCCTTCTGGTCAATCTACAACCGCAACGCTGGAAGCATGTCCTCCATCGAGTACCGTCACATCGAACAAGCTTCAGGAGGCTGAAGCTGGTCTTGGGAGAGCGAAGCACGAGTATCAAAAGCTTCGGGATCAGGTCTGTTGATAATAATTGGATGCAGCTGCATTAATTATTCACTGCATACTCAAAGCTCAAGGACTCTGAGCAGAGGATTGAATCACTTGTTCTACAAATCACTGCTCTTCAGCGCGAACGGGACACTATCCGAGAATTCAGCGAGAATATTCAAGAAGAGCTTAAAACACTTCAAAGAGCACACACAGCTCTTCAGTCTGAACGAGATGAACTAAACAGGCTCAACAACGATATTCAAGAGCAATTGAGAACTGCTCAAGCAGAGCTTTCTGCGGCTCAGTTGGGAAATGATGATTTAACGGAGAAAGTACATATAACCTATTGTTCAAAAGCTGCTCTGACCAAGATAACAGCTGCAGCTTTTATCCAACATCTCCCACGAGAACGAAACTTTGAGACAGCAGCTCCTCCAATTCAACGAGGTTTGCGATGCCACCCCCTCAAATGTGCCTTAACCAACATGACTATCAACAGGTTACTTCAAACAAACAATCTCAGGACTTGAATAAAGCTCGGGTATACTCACTTGAGGAGCAGGTATCGTCGTGCATCAACGCTGAAGTTAAGCAGCCTGAAAAGAACTATGTGGCGCAGGTTGAACGTCTAGAGTGTTCGAGCCAAGCACTCGAAAAAGACAACAAGGGTCTGCGGGACGAACTTAAGACTGCTCATATTAATCTTCATAAGATCAAGGAGAGTAACAACGTCCTTCATGAGACGATTACAAAATTAAAACAGTTGGTGCGTGTTCCTAAAGGATGCCAACACGGCTCAATATAGAATTTGGTTTCTAGGCACGACATATTATCGTCCCCGCCAGTCATGAACCTCATGTAGCTTCTGCTAGGGAGACGCAATCTGTCCCTGCAAAAGTATTACCGTCAGTCAACATTTCCAGCCTCCCGAATGCGCCCAAGAAGCCCGTGAGGCCGACCGTAAAGCACCTTTCTGTTGACTCTTGCAAAAATGAAGATCCGACAATCGTCGAACCTTCTGTGTCGAAACCGTATTTGCCATCCGCCACTCCACATATTCCTCCCCATCGCCAAATGGAGATCGACAGCTTTCCTGTTTTAATCCCCGATGTTGATGCCGCGTCCGACCATACCTTTGACCGTGAGTTTATGAAGAATGCACTGGGTGGAAGCATTCAACCGCTTGTCGTTCGGTTTGTATCGCAATGTAGGCAATCAACTTCTTTACTGACATGCCCTTTCAATCATCAGGATTACTGCTAGCCAAACACGTTTGGCAGAAACACGAAACATTTCTAGTTACCTTTGTCCTGGTCTAGATCACAATCCTTGGTGCCCTTCAACGCCTGGTGAAAATGGATATATATTCGTGGGTCTTGGCAAAGAGAAAGATACTTTCCAGCTTCCTGAAATACACAGTGTGTTTGTTGGACTGGAAAAAACGAATGCAAAAGATAATCGGAGATTTCGATACCTTGGGAAGTACATCGCAAAGCGAGTTGAATCTCTTAGTCCTCAAGAATGGAAGACACTTGCGATTCATGTGAGCTCGGATTCTCTTGCCTTCTGGTGGTTTTTCATCTATATTCTCTCAGGTTAGGTGCACATACGTCAAGACAACAAAGGCCAAAACAAAAGATATTCGTACCCTTGACGCCATCATGGCTGCGTACGATAACGGGGAGATATTGGTCCCCTGTGTGCGCTTACAGTGCATAGGATTCGACGAACAACTCTTTGGAGCGTTGATAAGCAAGATGGCTACCCCTCCTTCAAAGTCCACTTCGGCAGCGCGAAGCAAGCGAACAAGGGAAGGCAACGGAGGCGACGAATCTTACGAGAGAAAGAAACGGACTGTTCGACAGGCTCAATAAGTTTTCTTCCTGCTTAGGTCTGTTCATGTACATGTTATTGTGTTTTTATTATAGTGTATTTATATCTCAAGTACTTTGTATCTCCATATCAATTTGACTCCCACTCGCCATCTTTTTATTCTATACCTAGACGTCTACTCTTACATACACGGCCGAATCATTGAGTTACATTTCCAAAACCGTCTCAAGCAGGATCAAAAAAATATGCCGAGCCACTCCCGTCGAACCAATCCTTTGATAAACCCAGGTTGGTGTGACAGATGAACCACAGACTCGCGAGCACTCATACTTCAGGAAGAACGGCCTCGTCTGGCCCTTGGTCTTGAAGGATCTGCAAACAAACTCGGAGCTGGTGTGATCAAACACACTGAGGATGGATCTTCGATAGTGTTGTCAAATGTCAGGCACACTTACATCACCCCACCTGGAGAGGGCTTTCAACCCCGGGACACCGCTCTACATCATCGTAAATGGGCACTCGAGGTCATCAACGACTGTCTTTTGAAGGCCAACGTATCGATGCATGATCTTGACTGTATCTGCTATACTAAGGGTGAGTTAACCTTTGAAGCAATATTCTTTCTAAAACAGGTCGTCAAGGACCTGGTATGGGTGCTCCTCTTCAAACTGTAGCTCTTGTGGCCAGGACGTTGTCACTTTTGTTCGAAAAACCATTAGTGGGCGTTAACCACTGTATCGGTCGTACGTTACGTTTGGCCCTCCTTTCTGGTTCGCTGATGAGACCTAGATATTGAAATGGGGCGGGAAATCACTGGAGCAAAAAATCCTGTTGTTCTCTACGTGTCGGGTGGTAATACTCAAGTGATTGCATATTCACGGCAATGCTACAGGATATTTGGAGAGACCCTCGATATCGCTGTTGGGAACTGCTTGGACCGCTTTGCTCGAGTTATTAATTTGAGCAACGACCCCAGTCCAGGTTACAACATCGAGCAAGAGGCAAGAAGGTAGGTTTCTGGAAAATTCCTTATCGGCACGTTTACCATCCCCTTATCAGGGGGAAGCGACTTCTGCCGTTGCCATACGCCACCAAAGGAATGGACATCAGTCTTTCTGGTATTCTGACGTCTGCTGAGGCCTTGACGTACGATAAGAGGTATCGACCGGATGGGAAACAAAAAAGTCCAGAGGACGAAGACGTTATAACGCCTGCTGATCTTTGCTTTTCCCTTCAAGAAACAGTATTTGCAATGCTTGTTGAAATCACTGAACGAGCTATGGCACACATAGGCAGCAAAGAAGTGCTAATCGTTGGTGGTGTCGGTTGCAAGTACATTTTAACGAACGGAGTGGGTTATTTACGCTGATCCGTCCGTAGGCAACGAAAGGCTGCAAGAAATGATGGGCATCATGGCTCGAGAGAGGAAAGGAGAGGTGTTCGCTACAGATGAGCGGTCAGAGTATCTCATTCATCCGTTTTTCATCCGTCTCATCACTATATCACAGCTTTTGCATCGACAACGGCATCATGATTGCGCAAGCTGGCCTCCTCGCCTTTCGTATGGGCCAAACTACACCCCTTGCAAAGAGTACATGCACTCAAAGGTAAGCCATCCAGGGGATATCGATGTCAACGCACTTGCCCTTACTATCTGGGTCAGGTTCCGGACAGACCAAGTTGACGTTATCTGGCGAGCATGATCGTCAACATTTTTGTCCTCGCATGATTCGTGTAGAACCCTCTCTTTGGGCCTTTTCGGTTGCCAGACGACAAAACGAAGCCATCTATAGAAGTTTAAAGCTGCGGTACCAAATCAGTGTACATTATCCACATTGGCTAATATTAACTTCCATCCTTCTGAATCAGTGCATTCCAGATTGACGATCATCGCATCGAACTGCTCCCACCACCAACCATTTACAATCGCGAATGGTGAATCTGAAAGAGTGGCCCTTGACTTCCAAGGTTTATCTGGGAGGATGTAATGGAGACATCGAACCTCCTCGTCACTCCATTCTTGAGGGTGAACAAAGCGCAATGTCCGAAGAGCGTTGTAGTACCAAGAGATGGGTCGCCATTTTCCTTCAAAGAAAGCCGTTAAGAGATCCTGATCTGGGAAAGAGAATGTCGCGATCTTGTCAGAAGTTTGAAGGAAGTGAACGATTGCATCTGAAAGCTCTTTTGATGGGTTGAGGACAACCGTTCCAGAATTTAATTGATGATAGGGACGAGGCGTCTCCGGGGTTGCGAGTGGTGGTAGGGCCCCTGGATGCGTTACAGCTGTGTGGGCGCAATTTTCTGGTATCCTATCGATATGATTAGCATCTGGATACGTGATCAGATTCATTGAACATCACCAGTCTGGGGGGTAATGAGCCAATTTACGCGGATTGCAAGCACATACATGTACTGCGGCAATCTCGTCTTCAGGTAGATCGAGCTCCATCAGTTCATCCATGTTCCTCCGAATGATCATGTCGCTGTCCAAGAGAACGATTCTCTGCGAGCGAATTAACTTGGTTGAAAGGTTTGCTATGGGTGGCAGCGAATCACCTCAAATTCTACAAGCTCAAACCCACTTCCAGTTGAGAATATCAGATGGGTTGGATACTCATCAGCGAGATAAAGCATACCGCAGCTTGGTCCACGTATCGCCAAACCTAACGTCATGCTCAGCCAGGACATGAACCCCTTCTCTCGGCTGGAGCATCTCAACTTCTCGCAATGTAATTCCCTGTTTGCGAAGGACATCTCGCGCAGATCGTGGCAAGGACGGAGTGACCATCACGACCAGTGGGTGTTTGGATTCCACAACTCGTAAGCCATGATGCAAGACGAGGACTCCAGGCAAGTAAGATGTTTTGGTCAGAAGCGTAACATAGGCAAATGCCGTTCCAGAAACCATGTTGTGGCGAGGAAAAGGAGCAAAATTATCATGATCAATCGCGTTCCTCCGAAAGTCACCCGGTGAACCGATGTTCATCAATTTGCATGGCATTGGGACCTTTCAAGGCTCAAATAAAGCGGCTTTTAAGTACTGTATTGGGCTGTCCCATGATCATGAAAAGAGACGTATCTCAAAATCGGTCCAGTGGATCATAGGGGTGGATGAATTTTATACACTCAGAGTGCAGACGATAAAAAAAGACAACAAGGATAAAGAAGAAAGATAGAAATCAACGCAGACGCCTTTGAAAGAAGGCAACAACTATCAGGATGGTGCGAAATGAAAGACTGCGGACGACGCACCTCGCTTCGCGTTCACTCTCCAGAAGAGCAAGAATATCCTCCTCCCGTACGGGTCCCTTCACATTTCGAATGATTGTCCGGGATGTATCATCCATGAATTCTACCCGGACTTGAGTAACGCCTCCGCGCGATCCAGTCCGCCCAAGAACCTATTGAGCGGACAAGGTTAGATCTCATGGATAATATGATAACTCGAGTTGACCTTGATAACTTTAGCGAGTTTGACTGGGGCTTTCGAAGAATCCTGGAGGTATTCTTCAACGTTTTATTCACAGAGATATTTCTTTACTTACCATTTTGTGAAGGAATAACGACGACGATGTGGACTTTTTGTTGATTGTGTGTAGAGAATAGAGTTTACTGATTCGACATGTTCAATCTCCGCTTCAATAATGTGACGGATTACTTCTAAGGATTGTAAATGTGTTGAATAAAGCCACATCTATCTGTCTATACCCGTCAGGGAACCTTTCTCTGAATCTTCAAGTTTAGAGATACCCAAGCCCCTGATTGCCTTATTTTTCCCTCGAAGGACATTCTCGATGTAAAATTCACCAGCCTGCAGGCGTGGCGAAATTAAAACGTAAAGATATACAAACGTACGACTCACTTTATAGCTGCTGCGAACCAAAGGCCCACTAGCGACATATAGGAAACCAAGATTTTCCGCTACCTCCTTCCAGTTGTCAAATTCTGCGGGCTCCACATACCGATCAACTTTCATATGCCGTTTTGTTGGTCGCATGTATTGGCCAAAGGTGACGACATCCACATCAACCTTTCGGAGCTCTATGCAATATTTTCGTAGGTCGAGACGAGAGAATTAGTTGAGCTTACCTTTCAGTGCAGCTAAAACCTGTTCTTTTGTTTCACCAACACCAAGCATAATGCTTGTCTTGGTTATCCTTACACCACTCTTCTTTGCGTGTTCTAGCACCTTGAGGCTCTGACGAAATGTCGCCCGTCGATCGCGAACATATGGAGTGAGCTCCTCGACCGTTTCGATGTTATGTGCGTAAACATCGAGTCCTGATTGAGCAACGATGGAAACATGATCAAGGGAACCTGCGAAATCCCCCGTCAGCGCCTCAACGAGTATTTGTGGAGCCCTAGAATATGTAAGTAGAGTAACATGAGTTTGCAACCGAAATCATACTTGTATTTGATTTTCCTGATGGTCTCTGCAAAGTGGTGAGCACCTCCATCCAGAAGGTCTAAAAATGACGTCAAAAGAGGACACAGTAGAAGAAAAATTACCTGCCATCGCGGTCCACACTCGTCAAAACGATATAACCCAAACCCCATCTGCTTATAGCCTCGGCCGTGTTTTCTGGCTCGTGTGGATCTAAGGGAGGCGGCGTTCGGGAAGTCTTAACCGAGCAGAATCTGCAGCCACGGGTGCAAGTATCACCCATCAACTTCTGAAGTTGAGACACGGGAACTTGATAGAAAGGGGGGGAGACAGACCATTATGGTGGCAGTGGCAGCACTTCGGCCTTCAGCTTCTGTAGCACCAGGCTTACCACCCCAACAATCACCAATGTTAGGGCAGCGGGCCTCTTCACAAACTGTGTGAAGTCCCAGACCTCGTAAGTCCTTTTTAATCTTGTTGAATGAAGCTCCAGAGGGTATTGACGTTTTGAGATATGAGGGTAGTCGTGGGCTAAGTCGAGTTCGGAGCAGTGCAAACAAATAGATAGTTGCAATGACCTTACCCTTTAGTATTCCCTAAAATGACGCGATCTGGGACTTCCCCGGAAATAAAATCGTCAAGGCTGGGGCCAGTTTCCAGAGATTCGGTAAACTTTGACTGGGACGAAGAGCCCGAAGATGAAGGTGTGGCGGCAGTTGCTAGACATCGAATAAAAGGAGAGCGCGGAGGTCGAAATATTCTAAGCAGAGAAGACATCGTTGAATTGGGAGGTCTGACGGGGAGCGGAGTGAGGAGACAAGTGAAATGTCCGGTTGTGTTTGTTCTTGTCTTATTCGCATGACCTTCGGCATTTCCACATCATTTCTTCCGTTCTTTTTACTCAATGAATGCTTTGTCGCGCCGTGAAGAGGAAACGTTACTTAAGGCCACAAAGGCCCGTGCTCTCAGGGAATGCGATTCAGTAGTTAAAGGTGTTTTTGAGACTCCCCTATCTTTCATCGTAACTAACAACATACAGATTTTGCAGCATGTGCTTCCGGTCGCACCGTGTCTGTTGCGTGGGCCTGTAGAGACAAACTCAAGTTTGTTCAGGAATGCATGGTCCAATTGTAAGAACGTCGTTTTTTTTTTATGTCAGGTTTCTGAGAGTGTGTCCCAAGTACCGCACCAGAACCAATGGAGAAGGTTCGCATGGAATACCTACGGCTGCGCCAACAACGGCAAGAGGGGGTGTAAGCGGGTGTGAACAGCGCTCATTGGTTTTGTCCATGAACAGCATTCGGATCATCTTTCACGGCGTGTGTAGTATGTTTATTCAAACGATGAACAACTCAAATCTGCCGACTCCTGAATCTCGAAGTGAATATAAAACACTACTTCTTCCCGTTGACCGCTCTCCATTGAGCCTTGACGCCGAGTATGGAAGAAATCAGGCTAAATATCAAAGTAAGTGCAGGTCAAAGGCAAGAATATGCCTACGCACCCAAGACTTCCCAGAGTACCTTCGTTGACGTCCAGTAGTCCAGCGCCCGTAGCTGGTATCCAGACGTCAAGCAAGTCAATGACAAGTTGGTCGCGGGTGCTTCGACGAGTCCTGGTGGATGACATCATCAGAAGATGTGGATTTAGTTCGTGAGTGAACGAACGCTTGGACGGCATTCAACCTCGTTTCACGTGCAGCTTCTTCACTAAGGTCCTTATCACCCCAGGCTCTTGTGCCCTGGAGTTTCTTTATTTCTTGAGTGAGTCGGGAAGCCTATAACCCTTCTATGAAATTTCCCTCAAACAGGAATAAAGGGCGCCCACCTTCAATACCCCATTGATGAGACTGAATACAATTCCTGCGAACCAGAGACGGAATGATGTTTTCGCTATACGCTTTGCTGTCTCCGGGTTCAGATTGATGAATTTTATAGAGTTTGCCTGTGCTATAATGAACATACTCAAATAGTGGATCAAGTGTGTACGTACCCAGACAAGAGCGTCGTAACTCAGGTACCCAAAGTAAGCGACCTGCCTTGCGACTGTAGTTATTGTCTCTGAGGCAGGTCCGGGTGCAAAAGTAGCACGGAGGGCAGCCTGTAAATGCTCGACGGGTTTACCCAAACGCATCACTTAGCAAGGTGGCGGAACGGATAGTTAAGGAACAAGTCAGATTGGCTTAAAACGAACGCACGTTTTCGAGCCGTTCCAAGATGTGCTTTGAGATGAGTCCATCGAGCAGCTTCCAGTTTGTTGCCGTTATTCTGGAGATACCAGGCAAAGAAACGCGCGAAAAATTGGATAGCGCGATAAACCTGGATGTGGTATAAGACGAAGCAGGTTTGGTGAGGGTGGCATGCTCACCTTGTCCCTGCCTACATTTGTTGCACCAAACTTGAGACTCTGGGAGACTGCCGGGTGGAATACAAGTTGTGAAGCTACAGACGCCATAGCGAAGCTTGTGATATCCCGGAAGAGAAGATATTTGGAAAATATAATGAGATTATATCCGAGAATGAATATTATATACCGACACCCGCTCACACGTGATTTTATTGAGGATTTTGTTCCGGTACTTCATGAATGGAACAACATTGCTGTTATATTCGACAGGATCTCGGTAGGATTGCTGACAAGACTTTTGCGAACACTTGGAACAAGGTTGTACTAGGTTGTACTACCGGGGAAAGTACACCGGAAAGAATCGGACCGGCCTTCATCCGAGTCGTGAAGGGTTGACGGTGCCCAGCGGGGCCCTGATCACCTCCAAACTCCATTGAAAACTTCCTCATGTATATATTGCGAATTACAGCTGCCTCTCCCAAAGTAAGCCGGTGCTGCTCCTCAGATTGTAAATTCACTTTTACACGTGACTTCACCTTCACTAGGCTCTCTGTACAAGACGGTATTCAGCGCTAATGGTAAGCCTCATCACCGTAAACACACTCTTTCTCTTTTCATCACCCTTTTTTCTTCAGTCCCAACAAAAGTTCCGTGTGGAGAGAGATACTTTCGGGGAGCTGCAGGTTCCTGCAGACCGTTACTGGGGAGCCCAAACACAGAGGTCTTTGACCCATCCCTTCACATTTCACAAGGCTTGTGTTCACCCCGTCAACCTACCAGGTCTCTCCAAAACTTTGACATTGGCGGGCCGACAGAACGCCTCCCCCCTCCTCTAATCAAGGCCTTTGGCGTCTTGAAAAAGGCTGCATCAATCGTCAATATCGGTTATGGCTTGGATCCTCAGATTGGGGACGCTATTCAGAAAGCTGCTGACGATGTTGGTACCCCTTCATATGGGGTCGATCCGGTTCTCACAGTGTTCACAGGTCATATCTGGAAAGTTGATTGACCACTTCCCTCTTGTCGTCTTCCAGACGGGGAGTGGTACACAATCAAACATGAATGCCAACGAGGTCCGTTTCCCTCACTGTATGTCGCCCTCTCACATTCATAAAAAATCGGAAGGTTATCTCCAATCGTGCTATTGAAATTCTCGGTGGTAACCTTGGTTCGAAGAAGCCAGTCCATCCAAACGATCATGTCAACATGAGCCAGAGTAGTAATGATACGTGAGTGCGTCTTTCTTCCCGGATCTTGCTCTGCCTCAGCCTACTCAGTTTTCCCACTGTGATGCATATTGCTGCTGTCACAGAAATCAATCGTTCCCTTCTACCCGCTTTGACGGAGCTCCGCAACGTACTGGATGCCAAGTCGAAAGCCTTTGAACACATTATCAAAATTGGACGCACCCATTTGCAGGCGAGTCATCCAATACGTTGTTCAGGTATCATTTTTGACTTGGACCTAGGACGCAACACCTTTGACCCTTGGCCAAGAATTCAGCGGTTATGTTCAGCAGATTACGAATGACATTGAGCGAATAAAGACTACCCTCCCGCGTTTAAGCTGTCTTGCTCAAGGAGGGACAGCTGTTGGTACTGTACGGAGCTCCCTCCGAGCGTGGGCGCCAGACTTACTTGTCACAGGGCCTGAACACAAAGAAAGGATTTGATGTCAAGGTTGCCGCAGAGGTTTCTAAATTGACTGGCCTCCAGTTCGCAACAGCACCGAACAAGGTAGATGTCTCTCATGGATTTATTCCTTTCGTTTATTTTCACGCCCTTTAGTTCGAGGCCTTGGCTACACATGACGCTCTGGTAGAAGCCCACGGCGCACTCAATGTACTTGCCTGCTCTCTGATGAAAATCGCAAACGACATTCGATATCTTGGTTCCGGACCCCGCTGCGGATTCGGCGAACTGAGCCTCCCCGAAAATGAGCCTGGGAGCAGTATCATGCCAGGAAAAGTCAACCCGACACAATGCGAGGCTCTTACAATGGTCGCAGCGCAAGTTATGGGAAATAACACCACTATCACCATCGCAGGAGCCAGTGGTCAATTTGAGGTTCACCCGTTTCGCCGTGTTCTCAGCTCTTGAATTCTTCTAACAAGACTTATTATAGCTCAACGTCTACAAGCCAGTCATAATCAAGAACGTCCTGCAGAGTATCCGCCTCCTTGCTGACGGTAAGTTGATCTGATGTTGCAACTGTTTTTCACCAATAACATTTTTGTCCAATCAAAGGTTCTCGCTCATTCACAAAGAATTGCGTCATTGGAATTGAAGCCAATGAAAAACACATAGATTATCTCCTGAACCAGTCTCTTATGCTCGCTACCATCCTCAATAGCCATCTGGGTTACGATAGTAAGTTGCATAGTTTGACCAAAGGCAAATTTTGACCTTGCTTCAGATGTTGCCAAGTGTGCGAAGAAGGCTCACAAGGAGGGAACTACGTTGAAGGAAGCAACCGTAGCCCTTGGCTTCCTTACACCGGAAGAGTTTGATGAGAAAGTTCGACCTGAGTTGATGCTACATCCAGACAATTAAAGAGAGTTGGCATGGATATTTTTGGTCTGTTCAGCAACGTGGCGCTCGTGGGTTTAAGGCTCTACTTAGCGAGAATTGTACGTTGGTGACCAAGCATCTAGCCTGTAGACCAAATTTCTTGATTCGGTGTCAATGTGAGCCAAGTGTGCGTTGTCTTACAAGCGCCAGTTGCCATTTCAACTGCGCTGTCCAAACTCGTTCAAACTCTAGGCTACTGATTCTACTTTTTAACACCATCTTCCCCGTCCCTATAACTACCAGTTTATCTCCTGGGGCTGCAGATACTTCCGTCTGGCCCTGCAATGTCGCTCAGTCGTATTCTCAATGATGACCCAGTCCCAAGGGGCCACACACCATACGTCGGGCCACCCCAATCGACTCCGGGTGACGCCCCGAGGTCTCCTTCTGTTCCTCTCGCCTCTGTGGGGTACTCGTACTCCTCACAGCATCGTTCCAGGGACCCTCAATTTTCGCGGACCTATAACCATCCTGTTGGGACGTCGCATCATGCCCCAACCCACCCAGATTCAGGAGACTGGACTCGAGAAGGGGTCTATCGTCGCTCCGCTGAAAGTCATTCCCTTTCTGCGAAGGAGTATGAGTACGACCGTGGTCTGTCAGACGTGGCTCGTCACTTTCACGTACAGGGAGAGGACCCTGAAGACACCATGCGGAAAAGATACAAGGGTGCCAACGAGGAATCTGATTATCGGCTGTCTGGGCAGCGCAAGGTGAACAACCTTCTTTCGGGCATATCTTTCCGCTTTACTTGAACAAATTTAGATGAGCCAACATGCGCGGCGAGATGAACGACCGCGTCCCAGCTCTCCACTGAGCGATACGCCGGATGGGGAATTGGTTCAACAACCAGACGAGGAAGAGCGCAGGCTAGCTTCATCGGATCTGGATGACTGTGAAGAGGTTTGGATTGGCGAGCTTAGGGATTACATTCTGGAGACAAAGAAACGTCAGAACCAAGTTGCACAGTACTTTTGGGCAAGCGTTCTGGTAAGTATACATGCTTTTTTTTGTTATGTTATCTTTCATAAACTGACCCCTGCTATTAGGAGCGAAACTCTGCTACTGCACAAGACATGTCGCGTCACTATGCCGCAAAAATTGCTAACATACCCCTTCCGCATCCATTGTCCCCGCACAGTCTTGTTCGCCCTCTCAACGAGGAGGCTATAAATACACCTTTCGTTCCATATGGTTCCGCTAACAGACCCTCGGCACGTCGTGAACGACGCAACTCAAACGCAAGCGCTGAAGACGCCGTCAATGAGTTTGAAAGATATCTTTTTGGAGACTCAAAGTGGAAGGGAAAGGGCACGGAGACAAGAAAGCGGGCCGTTTCAGACATCCCGTCATATTCTGGAAGCGACTTAGAATCACCGCGACAACCGGGTTCGGCTCCGCCTCCCATCAAGAAGAGGAAACTCGACAATGGCGCGGCTCATTTTGCAGAAGGTGTTGAGCGTTCTGTGGGGGTGGATATCTTTTCAGCTCCACCTGTGAAACCTCCGAACTCTTTAAAAGGCAAAGGCAAAGGAAAGCAAGCCCAACGGGAATTAAGCCATGACAGTGTATCAGTGACTCCGAAACTGCCCCGCAAAAAGCCAGGCCCTAAAAAAAAGCTGGGGTTGGCCTCGGAGCTCGAGAACGACCTAGTTTCTCATCCGCCATCCACCTTAGGTGACATCACTCCAGCTTTATCGAGGCCTACTTCGCCTGGTCCCGCAAGTGTAGCTGTGATCCACGAATTAGAGGAATATGTTCAGCCTCTCAAGAAAGCAAAGAAGATCGACGACAACGCCATGATCAAGCGCATAAAATCTTTGGACGACGCTCAGCGAAAAGTTTGGACGAACATCGCTCGTCGCGATGTTGCCAAGGTACGAAAGATCCCTCATCCCGTCTCACTCACAGTTCACATGTTTATCGCAGGTTTACAAATATCATGCCCTCGGTTACCAAACACGACAATCTCAGCTGGAGCGGATGGCAAAACTGGCCTCTATCCAGGCTCGTAAACCATTCACGAAGACGGCAAAGGCTAACAAGGATACGCAAGCTAAAGCCAAACGCTTGATGCGTGAAATGCAGGTGTTCTGGAAGAAAAATGAGAAAGAGGAACGAGACGTGCGCAAGCGTGAGCAAAAAGAAGCGATGGACCGTCTTAAACTTGAAGAAGAAAAGCGCGAAGCGGCCCGACAAGCGCGGAAGCTTGAGTTTCTTATCAGCCAAACTGAGCTATACAGTCACTTCGTTGGAAGCAAACTCAAAAGTACGATTTTGGCATTACAATATACCTATCTAACTTGGTTTCGCAGCGAGTGACATCGAAGGAGAGGAGAGCCTTCCTGTTCCAGTTGGTGCTCACTTTGAAGACGATAACTCTGCTATTCTACCGGAGATCAATTTTGACGATGGTTGGCTTGAGTTTTCGATGATGATATATATACTTACATCTCGAATTTGCAGATGATCCTACAAATTTACATCGCCATGCAAGACTCAACGCACAGGAGGCGGTTGCTTTGGCAAAGCAAAGAGCGCAACAGTTCGATACGCAAGCCGCGTTAGAGAGGAAAACAAATGAAGCTTTAAAATTAGCCAAGGCTCAATCCCACATTCACGAAGAGGCGGAAGGATCAAATTCCAAGACGCCTCTAGTAGATCGTGCGTTTTCCCTGCCGCTTTCAATTCGTTGGAGACCCTGATAAACCTTGTTTAGTCGACTCTGACGAGTTAAATTTCCAGAATCCGACATCGCTAAGCGGGCCGTTGACAATTGAGCAACCCAAAATATTGATGGCCCAGCTCAAGGAGTATCAACTTAAGGGTTTGAACTGGTTAGCTACCCTTTACGAGCAAGGGATCAACGGGATCCTCGCAGATGAGATGGGTCTTGGCAAGGTCAATTTCCTTCTCTGCACAACCACAGCTCTGGTCGAATGATAACTTTTCTCTTGTAGACAGTCCAATCGATCTCCTTATTGGCCTATCTTGCAGAAGAACACGATATATGGGGTCCCTTTCTTGTTGTTGCTCCAGCGTCCACACTCCACAATTGGCAACAAGAATTGACCCGCTTTGTTCCCAACCTGAAAGCACTCCCTTATTGGGGTAATGTCAAAGATCGAGCGACACTACGGAAATTCTGGAGCAAGAAAGAAATCAGTTATAACCAAGAAGCGCCTTTCCATGTTCTTATAACAAGTTATCAACTGGTATGTAAGGAGCGAATCATACGGGCCCCTGATCCCTGACTATTTTAAGGTCACGCAAGACCAACAATACTTTCAACGTGTCAAGTGGCAGTACATGATTCTCGACGAGGCTCAAAACATCAAAAATTCGGCGAGTGTAAGGTGGAAAACACTTCTGGGCTTCCAATGCCGCAACCGACTTTTGCTCACTGGGACCCCGATACAAAACTCCATGCAGGGTACGGGATTCACTGTTCTTTCTCTCTGCACAATTTACAAAGTTTTTCAGAACTTTGGGCTCTGCTTCACTTTATCATGCCGAGTCTCTTCGACTCTCATGACGAGTTCAACGAATGGTTTTCGAAAGACATAGAGAACGCTGCAGAAAATAAAGGGAGCAAACTCAATGAACACCAACTGCGACGTCTTCACATGATTTTGAAGCCCTTCATGCTGAGGCGAGTTAAGAAGCACGTTCAAAATGAACTCAGTGAGAAAGTGAGGAAATTTCTTGATTGCAAATTTACTGTAAAATGACTAGGTCTATTAGATTGAAATTGACATTTATGTCGATTTAAGTCCCAGGCAGCGTGCTCTCTATACAGCATTAGTTTCAAAAGTTTCTGTTACGGATCTCTTGGAAAAAGCGGCCAACATCGGCGATGTTGATTCTGCCCGCTCCTTGATGAACCTTGTAATGCAATTCCGAAAGGTTTTCACCCTCCCCCTGTAACTATGTGGATGCCTTGCTCATTCTCCTTAGGTATGCAACCATCCAGAACTGTTCGAACGAGCAGATGTCATTGCACCGTACTCCTTCTCTCGATTTGGTCAATCACGATCGCTTATGAGGGAGGGAGATTCTATTTTCTTACCATACTCCACTCGTAATCCCATCGAATTTTCTATCCCTCAACTTCTCTATCAAGACGGAGGTCTCATAGATGTACCAAGTGATGCATTAGCACCAGTCACTAGCTTGAGTTGTTTGACTAAGCTATTCAACATTTGGTCGACCAACTGGATCCATCAGTCTCTTTATGACGAAGGTGCGCAACTGCGTTCAATTGATTGATCTTCATCTCACTGGTAGCTCTCTAGTGGCGTCTTCGTTTTCCTTCCTTCGTTTGATTGATGTGACACCGCAAGATGCTCACTTCCTCCACGTTGCCCCCCTTCTTCAAAGGCGGCTGCATGGCGTTGGAGAAGAGATAAGACCGCCTGAAGCATCTCTCTATACATTGTAAGCCTTAGCTGACCTTATACATCGACCCCTCTCACATTATACGCAGTGACGCTACGTCTCCCGCCTATTCCTTGCGCATGTCGTCACCACTGTCGCTGCTTGGCCTCTCTATGGCAGTAGGCTTGCCTGCTCTTTCATTCATTGCAACAACGAATTGGGCGAATTGTTGTTTATCCAGACCCGCAATGAAATGGTTTATTCCGCCGGTCGTTGCACCTCCGATCTCAATACATTGTGTTGATCGTACCTTCGTTGAATCCCAGACGCGGTTCTTCGAAGCGCCTCTAGAGTCGTTAGCTCTATATGGGCTACCACGTCGTTTGCAGGACTCAGACGATTCCTGCAGGATGTATCACAACCTTATCCCCTCTGTTCCACCTGCTGGGCTTATAAATTCGTCTCCTTCACATCAGCTTCCTCGATCAAACATGGTAGTCCCCGAGGCAAAGAGACTAATATACGACTCCGCCAAGCTTGCCCGCTTGGATTCACTGCTTCAAGAACTCAAAGCTGGTGACCATCGTGTTCTAATTTATTTTCAAATGACCAGGATGATGGATTTGATGGAGGAATACCTCATTTATCGTCAGTACAAATACCTACGTTTGGATGGCTCCTCAAAACTGGAAGATCGAAGAGATATGGTAATCGATTGGCAGACACGGTAAGCCCATGCAATGCTTATGCCAAGTGGCAACGTCTTGATTTATTTTTTATAGACCCGACATTTTCGTATTTCTTCTTAGCACTCGTGCTGGTGGTCTCGGAATCAATCTCACTGCGGCTGATACGGTCGTTTTTTATGATCATGATTGGAACCCCTCCAACGATGCTCAGGCAATGGACAGGGCCCATCGTCTTGGCCAAACTCGGCAAGTGACAGTGTATCGCCTAATCACCAAGGGTACCATAGACGAGCGCATTATCCAGTTGGCACGCGTAAAGAAAGACGTCCGTCTCCTTCTTCGAGAACATTTATGGTGTCTTACTTCTTTTTCTGACAGGTTCAAGACATTGTTGTCGGGAACAAGAACTTCACGGACGTGACAAAGCCAAGCGAGATTGTCCAGCTCCTTCTTAATGACGAGCAATTGGCTTCCTTTGACTCTGCCGCGGGACTCGCGTCGAACACCAAGGGAAAACAAGCAGGGGAGACAAGAGATCCCGACTCTGTCCGAGATCTTTGGAACGACGAAGGGGACGATTTCTTTGGACACGCAGCGTCTCTTGCGACCAAAGCGGATGAAGAGAACGGACCTTCGGCGACTACCCCAGCCGTGCGAGGCAAGAAACGGAAGTCGACGACAACTGGTGCCCCTCGCGGTCGCCCGAAGAAAAAGGGTCCTGGATCGTAACTTAGCTGAAGAGGGCTGAACAACATGGCATATTTTGTGCCTTCTATGAACTTATAATTTCTATAGAAGGGATGTATCAGATGTAATTGTGGATGTATGTAATACGGATGTTCACGCTGTTTTCAAGTTCCTTGAACTCAAATTTTTTTATGCACAAGATATCGGATGCTGTGACTAATCTTGTTCTGACTCGAAATCAATTCCCCAGCTTATTTGAAGCACAACTCTCATGTACATTGACCGCACACACCCGGGCCATAAATCTCATGCTCTTGGACTTAAATTGGCCCCAACATCTGTCTCAAACAACACGCGACCCTAAAGAGCCATTGCTTCATAACTCGTTACCGTCAAGCGATTACTCAAACCTGGGCTGATCGCCCTCTCAAGTATAACTCAACTGCCGCCAGCCACTACCGAATCGACGTGGAAAGGATCTCTCATCGGATTTGGTATCTAATATGGCAAAGAAGAAAAAGACACAACTGAGGCCAGTCGCTCGAGGCTTCGCGACGACTTCTGTCCCAAAAAAAGTCGTCCAGCCGCAACTTACCCTTGATGAGCAACTTCCTCAGACTGAGGACGACGCCGACAATGAAGATACATTGCTCGCCGCAAACGGTATCCGAGGCGGTGATGCTAACATTCACGAGTCAATCGATGGATTTGATCCGGAAAAGGTCGAGGAGCAGTCATTGCAAAATTTGATTGATAGATTGCAAGAGAAAACCGAAAAGGAAATAACGAGGTGGGTGTATACTCCCCTTCAAGTAATATACCTCTGGGTTTTAACGATGTGACGCAGGACAGTCAAGGTATCTATTTGTAATGCGAAGCAAAGGTGCAAGGAAAACGAACTGACGTCTTTTTCAGGCTGTGGAAGTTGACCGGCGTTACTCCAAGACTCTTCCTTGTCTGGACATCGATTCACATTTGCGAGACCAAATACTTTCGCTGGTGGAAGACCTAAACAAGTGGGATGGTAAGGGAAGACCTGCTTCCAGCCTGCGAACACTCCTCACGGCTTCCGTGAAACAGGTCAAAAGTCGCTTGAAGAGCCTGAAGAGAAAGCCATAGCACGACTTGGTATAACTTACGGCGTTCTTAGGCGACTCGGGTTCAGCGAGGAGAGAGTGGAAGAGTGTCTTCGATGTATTGATGGGGTAGACTTGGAAGAAGCATACGAATGGGTCAGCATTTACGCTCCTCCTGGCTTGGTTGCTGTCCTTACATTTGAATTCGGTGTAGCTTTATATTCATTGTTCTGAGAATGAACTCCAAGAGAAGAGTGGGTATGTGCATTGGGATTGTGTTCTCCTAAATTGACGACCATTCAGGCACGCCTGAAGCTCAAGAATCGACGACTCCTCGAACATCCGTCAGCCGAAACCTCAAGACGCCACAAACACCCCGGTTACCTTCTCAGTTCCTATTGCCGAAGTTGGCCTTGCAGAAAGGGAAAGGTTTAGATGTCAACGCTCCAGCCTTCATACCGAAGATGCCGTCAACACCAAAAGTCTTCGCTGACGACGAAGAGACCATAAAATCGCGGATCTTGGAGACTTACAACGAAGCTTCTGATTCAGATTTTGAACATTCAGAGTTTGACAACCTTACAATCGAATATGTTCGGCTGCGACTCAGATACGAAAATCTCGCCTCTAATCGACGTTCTACATCTATCAACGACGAACTGAGTATGTTGCGTGCGCGTCTCGACGCAATCACAGAAAATTATCTCTTCGACGAGAAGGAGGCGAAAGCTCACTATCGTTCTGAACGCGAAAAAGCAGATTCCTCCGCCCTTCAAAAGAAACTTGAATCATCTCTTCCCCCAATCCACGAGTCACCACTTCAGAAAAAACACTCTCAAATATTACAACTAGTGCCCTCCGCTCCGCAAGTCGCTGCGACTGACGTTTTTGCGGATGACGACAGCAGCGACTCCGTCGGAGGCGTGCTGGATTTTTTGGACGACGTATCCTCGACTGAGATCAACGTACCGGGGGGCACCTTCTCC
Source organism: Laccaria amethystina LaAM-08-1 (assembly GCA_000827195.1). Taxonomy (NCBI): domain Eukaryota; kingdom Fungi; phylum Basidiomycota; class Agaricomycetes; order Agaricales; family Hydnangiaceae; genus Laccaria; species Laccaria amethystina. The sequence goes on along the minus strand of KN838550.1, from coordinate 55,408 downwards.
TTGCGTAACATGGCTCTCCCGAAGCACTGGTCTGGGCGGACTCCCAAGACGTTATTGCATGATAGTGTTGCTAAAGCAGACCGATATGCAGCAATCTCATACAATATTATATCAGGCCACAGTCGTGCTAGACGTGCTTCTGTGGCAATTTTATGGGAAGGGAAGAAGCGGGACGAGTGGTCAATGGAAGACGTCGCCTGCCCAGATGATGGTCAGGCTGAACAATATATCTCTACAGTGGCCCTCCATGCATTATCTTTCCCCCTCACTGATGGTTTTGCTGCCGGAACCCCAATAACGTCACACAATCATACCTTTTTTCGTCTGCTGCCAGCCGTTTACCGAGGTCTTTGGGAAGACCTCGAGGCAGCGAGAAAGATCCGAGATGATTCAATTAATCGAAGTATTTGGGCTAAATTGCGTACAATCATAGAAGGCAAGTTGGAAGGCAGCGTTAAGGTCAGGTCGCTTCGATGTATTCAAAAGCACAACGCTGACTAACAACAGGTCAACAACAAACTGTCGAAGCTGACGTTCGAAAAGCAAGATGTTGACCCTTCTCCGCCGCTACCGAATAATCAAGAGATTTTTTCTGAGCAAATAGCGTCGGGCTTCAGGACCAGGCAAGCCAGCGGTTCGTACCAAGAAATGCTCGTCAGTTACCATCCTTGCAAATCTAAAAATACATGATATTGACATTCCATTACATCAGACGCAACGCAATACGCTGCCCATCGCCCAACATAGGGCAGAAATTTTGAAGATACTGGCGAACTCTCAGGTCCTTGTCCTAAGCGGCGAGACTGGATGGTAAATCGCTTATTACCTTCTTAAATTGTTGTATGAACGCCCGAAATGAAAGTGGCAAGTCAACACAGGTGCCGAGTTTTATCTTAGAAGATCATCTTTCTCAGGGAAGACCTTGCAAGATATATTGCACGGAACCTCGTCGCATATCCGCTATCTCACTTGCACAACGTTCGTCTTGCTTCTCGCCGCATCTTCATCTGATCTCATGGTAATTCAGGCGTCTCCAGAGAATTAGGCGACCCCCCTAACGTTGTTGGGACTGCCAATTCCCTGGTCGGGTATTCAATCCGGCTAGAAAGCTTCATTTCCCGCAATACTCGTCTCGCCTTCGTGACCAACGGTATTGCACTGAGGATGCTGGAAGGTGGTAGCGGGTCAGATGGGAAGGGCACAGCGTTTGATGAAATAACGGTGTGTCATTCAGACTACTGCTATTCCCTTACTGAAAGAGCGTAGCATATCATTGTTGATGAGGTATGTCTGTTTCACATTTTTAGAAGCTGTATTCTAAGTAAGTTGTAGGTTCATGAACGCACTATCGAATCAGATTTTCTGCTTATTGTTTTGAAATCATTACTGGAACGAAAACCCGACCTCAAGTAAGATGAGGATTCTTCTTTCGAGTTTGGTTCTATCTAATACTTCAAAATCTTCAGAGTAATTTTGATGTCGGCAACTGTCGATGCCGAAAAGATCTCCACATTCTTCGGAGGTTGTCCGACCATGCATGTTCCTGGACGGACATTCCCAGTTGACATTCGTTACCTTGAAGACGCCGTAGAATATACTAAGTGGTCTGTCGCAGAAGGTTCTCCTTATGCAAGGCGCCGTAAGTTTCAAGTTTTATAACCATAATATCATCTCAATTTTACATCTAGTCTATGATAAATTTTATCAGGGGAGAGCTCGACCGGATTGGGCGGAAGAGACAATTAACGGAGGTGACGATGACGATGACGATGGTAATTGCCAGAGCAAAAATATGAAACTGGAAAAACGGTATTCCCCCGAAACCGCCTTTACACTCAATCTCTTTGATGAGCGGCTCATACCTTACGACCTCATTCTACGTCTGCTGGAAAAGATTTGCTTTGAAGACGCTAGTTATAGCTCTTATTCATCCGCTATCTTGATCTTTATGCCTGGTTTGGGAGAAATACGCCGCCTCCATAATATGTTGGCCGAGCACTCTGATTTCGGCTCCAACACTTTCCGACTCTACCCTTTGCATTCGACGTTGTCCAATGAGAATCAGGGTGCAGTGTTTGATGTCCCTCCCCCAGGTGTTCGGAAGATAGTCATAGGCGAGTTACACAGTTTTTGGACTGTATTACCATGCTCATTTTCCTCCATAGCTACGAATATTGCAGAGACGGGAATCACAATTCCTGACATCACATGCGTCATTGATTCGGGAAAACATCGTGAGATGAGGTGAGCTGCGTTTTGGATTATGGTGGTTCACTTCTGATATACTCGATAGGTTTGACGAAAAGCGGCAGATTAGCCGTCTTGTTGAAACCTTCATCGCGAGGAGTAACGCTGCTCAGAGACGAGGTCGTGCGGGTCGTGTCCAGCAAGGTCTATGCTTTCATCTATTTACGAAAATTCGGCACGATACCCAAGTACATCGCCTAGTGATATCTTAATTCTCCACACTTACGCTTTGCAGATGGCAGACAGCCCCCTTCCTGAAATGATGCGGCTGAGCCTCTCGGATCTGGCTCTGCGAATCAAAATTATCAAGGTCAATCTAGGTACTTCCATAGAGGACGTGTTATCGCGCGCCATGGATCCACCTGTATCCATCAATGTCCAGAGGGCGGTTTCTATGCTTGTAGAGGCATGCATATTTTCTAAGTAACTCCCACCATGACAACTGATCCGGAACTTGCAGGTTCGAGCTTTGACGCCGACTGAAGAAATTACTCCTATGGGGAGGCTTTTAAGCAAGCTACCTACAGATGTCCACCTTGGTAAATTCTTGTTGATTTCGACCCTGTTTCGTTGCTTGGATCCGGCCTTAACAATCGCTGCTGCCCTCAATTCGAAGTCTCCGTTTGTTTCACCCCTTGGTTTAGAACAAGAAGCTGACCGCGCGAAGAGCTCGTTCCGAGTTGGTGTGTGTTGCCATCCCATCTTTTCCGTGTTTTAACATTTTTTCTTAGAAAATTCGGACTTTTTGACCATTCACAATGCCTTCTTATCCTGGCGGAGGGCGAGTACAAACCTCGCTTTTGTTCGGAAGTTCTGCCGCGTCAATTATTTGAGTCATCAGGTACTTGGGGCTTTTTTGGTATTCTAGGCCGCGCTGATTTTTGTGTTTGTAGAACTTGCAACAAATAGAGGAACTCCGCCAACAATTTCTTGGGTACATATTTGTCTTCTTACTTGATGCTATTTATCCACTTGAGAGTTCTAGATATTTGATCGATTCAAATTTTATACAAGTTGATAAATCTTTCATTAGCGAATTAAACCGGTGAATATATTTCGTCTTTTACTTTGCCCTCGCTGACACGGAATACAGAATACGTTACGGACGCAGTCGAACTCGGTTCGTCACCATACCTCCAGAACTTGACTCAAATTCCAACAATGCCTTTCTGGTCCATTCTGCGTTGACCGCTGGTTTATATCCTAAAATCTTAACCATCGACGCTAAAAATGGGGAAATGCGGACTGTCACGAATAACCAGCATGCATTGTTCCACCCCTCGTCGGTCAACTTCGGTCGCAAACCCAACGATTTTGGTGTTAACCATCTCTTTTATTTCACTCTCATGTGAGGCATTACCCGTATATGAAAAGTTTTTGAAACTAAAATACATCACGTCTTCCAGGCATTCAAAGAAACTTTACGCCTGGGAAACCGGACCAGCGGAGGATATTTCGCTCCTTTTACTTTGTGGTGAATGTGACTTCAAGGTAGGGAACGACCTCTTCGACGCTTTACTAATCTGACGGTCTTGTTTCAGTTAATCGCCAATATGGTGTCCATCGACCGGAAAATCAAATTTTGCATCCCTCCTAAAACAAGCGTTGCTTTAAAGCTTTTGCGAGAGCAACTAGGGAATGTACTGGCTCATCAATTTCGCAATAAAACACTCATGCAATCTCATCTCCAATGGAACGAGACTGGGTTAATGGTGCTTGGAAAAGTGAAGCCAGAAGGCAAGTCCTAGCCTGTTCTAGTGAATTTGTAGATGGCCGCTTCCCCTCATACATAATTATATATATGTTTGAGTCAACTCTCAAAAAAAAAATTGATGTGTATGGAATGAGATACAAGAAAGGTTGTCTATTCCTCATCAGATTCATCACCGCCAGCCCTGTACCAGTTCATAAGGAGCAGAATCGATGTATCAAAGGATGGGTACTCACGCGATGTTGTAGAAGCGCAGCTGATAGTTGTCTTTGGATGATGCAACGACACTTGTGAGACCAGTTGATCAGCAGTAAGTAATGGTGGGTTCATTAATTACGCTCACCGAATCCAGTCGCGAAGGGTGTTCTTTTTTAAGAACTTTTTCGTGAGGTACTTGAGGTATCGTTTTGAAAAGGGAATATTGGCCGTCACGGTGATTTTTGTGTTACCTTTGAAATTTTGAGTGCGTGTCAGACCAAAATAGAAGAACAGGCTCACCATCACGAACGATCTTGACACTCTCGCCCAGTTGGCCAGCCTTTCCTTCAACCTTGATACGATCGTGAAGGAACTTCTCGAAGTCCGCACCGTCAAAAACTCCATCAGCAGCGGGCTTGGAGTAATCAATAGTAAACTTGTGTTTGGTAACGGTATTCTTGCTGGTGGTGGCTTTGGGCTGAGGGAGATAGAGCGTCAGCCTACTGAGAAGGGGACTCAGCAAAGCGATTGCTCGGTGTACTAACCATGATGGAGGTATTGAAAGAAGCCGAATGAATAATTTGTTGATTTCGTTGACTATACAGTTAGAGCGGCATCTCCCGGGTGAACGAATCTCCGCAGAAATTTGATTTGGCACTGCTTCTCTGAACTAGGCGTTATGCCAACAACATTGACGCGAGAACAGGTCGCCGATGCCCAGCTCGACGGTGACTTTGCAATAAAGTCGGAATCATCGGCACCAAAACTAGACACTTCAGAATGGCCCTTACTCCTTAAAAACTATGATAAGCTGCTCGTTCGATCCAGCCATTTTACACCAATCCCCTCAGGTTGCAGCCCCTTGAAGCGCGATATTTCCTCCTATGTCAAGTGTGTCACAACCTAGCTATCCTCTTTTCTGCTCTGACAATGACACAAGGTCCGGTGTCATAAATTTGGACAAACCGTCAAATCCTTCATCCCATGAAGTTGTTGCATGGTTGAGGAGAATATTGCGTGTGGAAAAAACCGGTCACAGCGGGACGCTTGACCCCAAGGTGACAGGGTGCTTGATTGTGTGCATAGATCGCGCAACAAGGCTCGTTAAATCGCAGCAGGGAGCAGGTGTGATTAAGTTATTCCTTTTATTTTCGGTCTATAACTCACTTGTGTAAAGGAAAGGAGTACGTTTGCGTTCTTCGTTTACACTCTGGCCTTTCAAACCCCGCGGCCCTTCCTCGAGCTCTTCAAACCCTGACGGGTGCCCTCTTTCAAAGACCGCCCCTCATTTCTGCTGTCAAGCGACAGTTGCGCATCCGCACTATCCACGAGTCAAAACTTCTTGAATTCGATGAAAAACGGAATCTTGGTGTTTTTTGGGTTTCTTGCGAGGCTGGGACTTACATCAGAACTCTCTGCGTTCATCTGGGCTTGATCTTGGGTGTTGGCGGTCACATGCAAGAGTTGCGGAGAGTGCGAAGTGGTGCCATGTCGGAAAATGACGATATGGTTACGATGCACGACGTAATGGATGCTCAATGGTTATACGATAATACTCGCGACGGTCAGTTGTCCTTTTCTTTCGTCGTGCAATACCTGATTGCTTACCGAATCCTCAAGAGTCGTACTTGCGGCGTGTCATTCGACCTTTGGAATGTTTGATGGTTGGGTATAAGCGCATTGTCGTCAAGGATAGCGCCGTCAATGCGGTCTGCTACGGTGCGAAACTCATGATTCCTGGGCTTCTCCGTTATGAAGCGGATATTTCGGTGCATGAGGAAGTTGTCTTGATGACAACCAAAGGTGCATCCATTCCATTTTTTAAAGAGGAATTTTCTGATTTGTATCGTTACACTGTAGGTGAAGCCATAGCACTTGCCGTTGCACAAATGTCAACCGTTGAACTTGCCACTTGCGATCATGGTGTCGTTGCGAAGGTCAAGCGTTGCATCATGGAGCGAGATACGTATCCCCGGCGTTGGGGCCTTGGTCCCGTTGCGCTTCAAAAGAAGAAAATGGTCAAGGACGGGAAGCTGGGTAAACACGGCCAGAAACTCGACGGTGTCACTCCAGTGGAATGGAGTCGTGATTATACCGATTACAGTCGGCAGGAGCAAGTGCCCGAACCCTCAGCGACTGTGGTGCCTCCTGCTGTTCAAGAAGCCGTATCCTCTGACAAAAAAGAAGATAAAGAGAAGAAACGGAAACGGAAATCCGAGGTACCAGAACCCATATCAGAACCCGTAAATCCTGGTGACGATAACAACGAGGATGTGGACAAGGCGGAGCGTAAACGGCGCAAAAGAGAAAAAAAGGCGAAGGAGTTGGAAGCACCCGCTGACCCAGATGAAGATGACGAAGCTCGACGCGCAAGAAAAAAGCTGAAGAAAGAAAAGAAAGCGAGAGAATCCATGGGGGGTGAATAGTAGCCTTGACAAATGGGTATTTATTTAATTTGACATTGTTCTGTTTTTTATGTTGCCTAGTCTTGTTATTTGTATCACATTCAAGGTATATTGCGAAAATTAAAGAAGGCATTGGTGGACATCAATGGCTGAAGGTGGTATGTAGAAAAGAATATACAAGTTGTCTACTTAGACCAATAACTCAAGCTCCATGTAGAGAAAAAAAGAGTACACACGAATCACGTAAATGTACTCATAGGAAAGCCGCAATGAATGAAGCAACGATAACCATCGCGCTAGCTCCACCTGTATTCATCGAGAGAGCGCCGCTCGCTTGACTGGTAGCGGAAGGCACAGTAGCAGCGACGGCGGTGCCATTCAGCGCCTTGGCGACATTCTGGAAAGCTGCGAAGTTGCGACCAGAAGATTCGTCCGAGTTGACGGCGCTGTCACGGATGGTGAGTGGCCCGTAGAGTAACGGTGTTGCAAGAACTTACAAGACCATCCCAGCTCCACAGTGGCTGCTAGGGTTGCTTTGGCGACACTGTTGATAGAGAGTGTCAGCATAAACCAGTTTGTAAAGTCTTGAGTGAACACATTACATATGCCCATATAGGAGCCGTGTCGGTGACAGTGAAATTCCAAGTGGGGAAATCAGTCGCATTATCAGCAACCGGGAAGCTGGGGTGTGTTAATAAACCATTGCTTGAACAAAAAAAAATTACTCACAAGCCAGAGTCAAATCCGTTGCCAGTGCTAAGCTTACGGCAAGGATCGTCGAAGGCCGACTGAGTAACGGTGTGGTTCTTCTGATGGCTTGTTTGTAGCAAGGCACGTCAGTTTCACTCGCAATATTGGCGACGGCAAACCTACAACTCAAAAACGATAACATCTCGAGGAGCTGCTGAGACCATAGGAGGGTTGAAAGCCAGCGTTCCAGTTCCACCGACAATGACCTTGTGCACCTGACCTTCCAGAGAAGCTGGAGTTGGGGCGGGTGAGTTGGGGTAGGAACTATATGTTGTGGTCCAAGTTGATGATCCAAGGGTAACAGCTTCAGTAACTAAAGTGGGGACGGGAGCGGGGGGGATGGTGTAGTCGCCGTATGCAGCAGTCGTAGAAGCGGCGGCGGCAGCAGTCGTAGAAGAAACGGTGGCAGCAGCCGACAGACTGGCACCAACTGCTAAAGCAGCGTTCTTGAAATTGGTGAAGGAGTTGGGAGCTCCGTCAAGCCCACAGTTGACGGCGAAAACCATGCCTTGGCCACAGTGGCTATTCGGGGTACCAGCTGCTTGAGCACAGTAAACCCATATGGGTTGAGTCTAAAAAGAAGTTCAACTAAAAAAAACCTTCTAGACAGTGCCCACTCACATCGTTAACGGTGACGGTAAAGGTTGGTAAGTTGGTAGTCTGGTTTGCGGCGACAGGTTGGCTAAAAATAACGTGTTAGTCATTGGGTTTTCATGCCAGGGTACTAAGTTACATACAAGCCAGATGAGATTCCTCCAGACTTCGGTCCACAAGGACTAGCGAAGGATGACTGCGTCACAGTGTGGTTTTTCGGGTTAAAGTGAAAGACGACTTGATCGCCAGGTTGAGCGGACTGTGAGCCTATAAATAACATAGCGGAAGGGATTTTGTAAAAAGAACGTACGATAGCCTCGGGAGAGTAGACCAGTTTTCCACCAGCTCCAACTTGAATGTCGTGCACAGCAGCAGAGACAAAGGGCAATAGAGCCAGGCCCAGGGAAATGGAAGTAGCAAACATCGCTAGCGATAGTTTTGTCGTCAAAAGGTAGTAATCAAAGAATGTGGTGTCTCTTCCTGGAGAGCTGAAAACGAACTGCAGAGGACGAGAAGAACAAAGGCAAAGAGAGGCAAAGATGGGGGAAAGAAGAAAAGGAGTTTATTTGACCCCTGGCTGGTTGCTTGGTACTTGTACCCTGGCAACCGACCCATGTGCTTCAACAACATATTCCAATCCAATTCCAATCAATACATGATCACGCCGTATCAAACCCAGAGTACCAACAGAGTACAATAACACATAACTTGGAGGACAAAATTAATTCAATGGCGTTAACGATAAGGAAGAATTACAAACTCGCAACTAAAACCTGCCACCAGCCCAGAATCCAGCCCCAAGGTTCCCAATACTCGCAACTCCGTCCATGCCAAAGTCTCCAAAGCGAGTATCCCCTTCTAATTCGGTACCATACATAGTCCGCTTCGTTGATGGTACATCTGTGCTGGGGGCTGCATCGGACTTCCCCTCAGCATTGGTCGATTCATCTTCCCCCTCGTTGGTCGATACTTCTCTCTGTTTCCCAGAAGACCGTTGAGTAAGGGCAGCAGGATCGACAAAACTCTCCCGGAGAGCTGGCTGTGATCCGGAGGCGAAAGATGGTAGGCGTTTGCGGGGGGAGGGTAGACCGTATGTTTTAAAAGCGTCCGTTCTCTCGTCATGGTCATTATCTAGGAATCCCAAGTTCGAACCAGCAGGCGACGGCGACTGAGGAGCTTCTGGAAACGGGAAGATGGATGCATACATAGCATTCGCAGGAGTGGAAGAGATAGGTAAAAAGGAAAAATTGAAAGGCTGTTGGTTTTCTGACGCAGCGGCAGAGCTGGTGCTAGCTGCACCATGGCCTAACCTCCCAGCGCGATTTCCACTGTCTGTAGAGTCAAAATAATCTGGCAAGTGATTAGTAGGCGGTGGTGAGCCAGCATAACTCTCCGCTGGTCCCTCAGGCTCTCGGAAGACAGTGAAGCTGGGAACATGAGGCGCAGAGGAACGCTGTGACTCCTTTTCATGGTCTGATGGAGTTCCACGGCTTATCATAACCTCGTTTGTTTGGTCGCCTGCATTGGAGATTTTGGGTCGCTTTTTTGTGGGACGCACAACTCGTTTTGCGAGTTCTTCCTCCGAGTACTCGTCCTCATGACCCTCTTCGACAATACCCGTAATGTTACTTCCAACAGAATCTCGATGCCGTTTACCAAGCATACTGGCTGCGACTCCAGGGTGGGCTTCAGTATGATTGGAATCTGAGTCATGTACGCCAGCAGAGCTCGTCTTAGGGACGTTCGCGGTACTTGATGGCGTTTTGAAAGCTGAAGGCATGCCAAAGCCGCTGTAAGCAAACATCCGTGTAAGTTGTCACAAAGTCAGAGCTTCAACCAAGAACCTCACCCTGGCCCATACATTTTAGGAGTTTTCGGCTGGGGGGTTGAAGGCAGGGGTGGAGTCACCGGCTCGCTGTCCGCCATCATCTCATCAACATCAATCGCTGCTGGTTGTGTGCGTAGTTCTCTAGTTTCGCTAGTCAACGCATCCACCTTCGCTTGCAAATTTTTGAGGTCCGCAACTTGCGGTTTGAGATGAGCAAGTTCCGTTTTCAGATGTTGGATTTCCTCTACTTGGGACTTTAAGGCTCGGAGTTGTTCATGAAGTGGGCGGAGCTGTCCTTAAGATAAGCCTGACATTCGCCTGGATGGGCCAAAACTTACTGCTTCCGCGACACGTTTATCCACTTCTGACACAGATAGTATGTCGTCACTTGTTCCCAAACCCGCCTGCGCCGCTGTCGGCTGCGCAGCGTTGACAGTATCGGGAATGTCCTTCGAATTCGATCGTGATGCATCATTACTTGTTTCTGTTTTATGGTTAGTAGCCAAATTAGTCAAATGAGTGAGAATTACTTACCAGCAATCTCATTCGCAGTCTCCGGCTCTGTCTCGTTCTGTGAGTTTGAAGAAAGAGCAGCCTACGATACTCACCTTCTTCAATTGTCGCTTCAACTTGTTTCATGGCTTTGATAGATCTTCCTCTCCCGCTACGTGAAACATTCGAAGATTTTGTAACAGCGCGAGGCCCTGAGCCCCCTGCTGCCACAGGCCGGCCAACCCCTAGCCGCGTCTGGAGGTCCTTCGCTTTTCTGGTTCGGGGAGGTGGTGGTGGTGGTGGTTCGATTACCTCTGGTGGTAAAGTGTCATTTTCTTTCAGTTCCGGATCATCGTCTTGTTCATCGTCTGTGTTGTGTATGATGACTGAGGAAACACGGCTGGGACCTGCTCTACTTGAATGACGGGTAGAGACGGATCTTCGAGTGGGCTGTCGAGTCGACCTGAAGGATGTTTAAGTAAATGACAGGAGATAGAGGCGGTAGAGACGGACTGTGTGTCAAGGAGAAGGTCAATTAGGGCTTCGGACTTGAGGTTTGCTTTGACGCCGTAGTCCTTACACAGCCGCTGCAGGTCTACGCGCTTCATGGCTTCAAGAACATCTCTTGAGGGTAGGGGAGGCATGGGAGTGGTGAACTTGTCGGTAGGGATGATGAGCAGCAGGTGTTGATCGAATATGGTCGAATCAGAGTAGAATGTTGATCTCGGTTGAAATCAAACAACGCGCCATCACGTGGTATTTCATTTAAGCTCCGGAGCGCGGTCCGGGACTCCTGATCACTGATTTACTACCTTCCCTCTTTTCACGCCCCTCTTACTTGCTTCTTACACTCATGCCTACCTGGACTCTCGAGCAGGTTGCCAAACACAACACTCACGAGTACTCAACCCTCCCGATTCTTTTGGTTCATCCTCACCCAACCTGACAGCTCCTGTTGGGTCATCATCGAGAACAATGTCTACGATGTCACCGAATTTCTATCAGTCCGTCCCTCTCTATGCATATTGGTCCGCTTATTTATACATGCCACCTTGTAGGAGCACCCGGGTGGCGCAAAAATTATCCTCAAGTATGCAGGAAAGGACGCCACGGCAGCGTATGAGCCGATTCACCCCCCTGACGCCCTCGAGAAGCACCTGCTACCATCACAGAATCTCGGTCCACTCGATTCAACGGCAGCTTCCAAAGTTATAGAGCAACAGCATATGAGAAAGAAGACGAAAGATGAACTGAGAGTTGAGGAAGCTCTAAAACGAAAACCCCCTTTAAGCAGAATCTTGAGTCTGATGGACATGGAGGTAACGTCATTTTCCCGTTTCTAGCCATTCGGTTTTTTGACATGGCTATCAGGGCGTTGCAAGGCAGCTACTGTCTTACAAGGCTTTGGTGTATTACTCTTCAGGCTCGGATGATGAAGTCTGTGAGCGATTAAAAAGGTCTCTTCAGCCAAACACAGTTATCTAAAACACCATCCCAGCATATACAGAAAATTCACGGGCGTTTTCTCGCTTTTTTTTCAACGCTCGAGTCTTGCGGCCTGTTTCCGAGTGTGATCCTTCGACAACCCTCCTTGGATATCACTCTTCAATTCCAGTTTTCGTTAGTGGTTCAGCCCTAGCAAAACTGGGACATCCGCAAGGCAAGTGGAAATCCTCTCCCTGTAAACGTCACTCTAGCTCTTGACGCAGGAGAGGTGAATATCACCAGGGCAGCAGGGAAGACGTCTCTTATTCAAATGGTGTCCTCTAATGCCTCGCTCTCCGCCCAAAATATTATGGACGCTGCCATTCCTTCGCAAACACTATTCTTTCAATTATATAAAAATCGGAATGATGAAATTGCTGAAAAGCGCGTGCGGGAAATGGATCAGCTTGGCTTTAAAGCCATTTTCTTGACGGTAGATGCGATTGTGGCAGGTAACCGTGAAAGGGATATCCGAAGCCCTTGGGTGCTAGACGACCAGGAAAAGGGATTTGTTCCCGTTTGGGATGAGAATAACCCAACTGGTGAAGAGGCAGATATGTTTGGGACTGCTGGAGGTTTGGTGGCCAACGACGACCGGGATATGACCTGGGAGAAGGTTAATTTTTTGGACCCATTTCGTCTTTGGATTTACCGACTTGCTGCAGACCATCCCATGGCTACGAAACATCACCAAATTGCCGATCGTTATCAAGGGTTTGTTTTCCTCACCTCTCAGAAGTGTTTATATTTCACGGCTGAACTTGACTTACTCCACAGGAATTCAGTGCGTCGAAGATGCGGTCCTAGCTTCTGAGGCTGGTGTCGATGGAATTTTGCTTTCCAACCACGGGGGTAGGTTTTTCCAATGCCCACTTTTTTGGATATCGCTAACAATTGTCAGGACGCCAGTTGGAATAGCAAGTTGACCACAACCATCTGCTTAATAAAATGCTAACAGTTTGTATAGCTCGCTCCCACCTATGGAGGTTTTGCGTAGGCTACGACAACAGAGGCCCGATGTTTTTGATAAACTTGAAGGTATGTGGGTATTTTGTTTGGTTAATCATTGCCTGACCCTTAATTTCGAAGTGTACATTGACGGTACGAGAGTGAAAATCTACTGCTGATAAGCACTACCTAACATTTGAACCTCAAGGCGGAGTACGACGTGGGACCGGTCAGGAAGTTTAACTGTGGTGTCTATCTTACTGATAGTTCTCCGTTGCAGACGTTGTCAAGGCGTTGTGCTTGGGCGCGAGAGCCGTGGGTCTTGGTCGTGCATTCCTTTACGCGCAAAGTGTAAGCAAGTAAAGAGACCTTACAGTGCACCGCTGAGTTTCCTTTAGGCATATGGCGAGGCAGGTGTTTTGAAGATAATCGAAATTCTTCGCCGCGAAATCATCAGCGCCATGAGGCTTGTTGGGGCCACAAACGTAAAGGACCTGAAGCCAGAAATGGTACGTCGACCACATATTGACGTTGTTGCTCGGGCTCATGTTTTTTGTAGGTGGAGCGCGTTGACTGGCAATCATTCATACCCGCTAAGCTTTAAGTTGGATGCTATGCCTTCAACACTTATATCCATCTATACGTCATTTGAAGTAGCAAGCTATCACACGGAATACAAAGAGTACTAGTTTAGGGACGTCAGGTCCGATATGAGGGACACAAAATACTCTGTCGTTGCGGTTCCACCAAGTCCCGATGCCGCTGACCATTGTCGATGTTCTGCTACAGCCCACTTCCATTTCTGTCAAGAAACGACGTCAAACAGTAGTCTGTGTCACCCAGAAGCATAGCCTTGCCAAAAACCGAATAAGTTCCTTGTCAGTCGGTGTAACGTTTTTCCATTCATTCGATGAAGGGTCGTGGTGCAATGTACAAAAGATTCGATAAGAGTCAAGTGCGTATGGGCCAGTTCCTGGAAGGTGAGAGATAGGAGTAGGTGGGTATCTTGTCTTCAGTCTAAATGGTGACTTTGTAGGCTTTGTTGGTTGCGATGTGACCACACCCGGCTTTGATGGTCGAAGATCATAAAGAGATGGGGGATCTTGTAGATAAGCTCTGGAAAGAAGTATGAGTCTCTTCGCCCGAATATTTTGCGTTCCAAGACGCTGGATGGTATCAATTAGTTCGTTCTCATCCACTAAACAAGGCTGTTTTTAGTATAAGGAGATCGTGAAATTTGTCCGAAAGTGGAGACCTCGAGACAACATGAGAGGCGTTGGCCACCTTGCAATGATATTCCAAAATACGGGGATGGCAATTTTACCAGACGTTTTATTCAGAAGCGTCACAGCAACAAGCAGCTTCCAAGGATCACCGGCGACGATTTCTGCAAGAAGATAAGTATGTTTGAGTGACTTATGCGAAAACAAAAAAGATTTATTACGAGCCTTGTATTAACAACGGTTTCTGTTGACAGACTTCACGATATAGCTCGATATAGGTGGGACTTGATAAAACCGGCGATACCTCAAATATTTCAGATGAACACTTTGCCTTTGAGTCGAAGTAGGGTGATGAGAGCATAGCGATCACGTGGTCTCGGTTCACGCTACAAGATACTAAAAGCAGTTGTAAGTTGGCTGCCAGTGTCTTCTTCTTTCTTCTCGTCATCTAATGGGTTTCTGCCGAAGATGTGGCGACATTGTCGCGGGTACGCGATGCAAGTGTGGTGGTGCTGCCGTTGGTAAGCGGTCTCTTGAAAATCAGGTCCACCTTTGAACATCAAGAAAACCTGCAGCTGCCGTCGTACCATGGAAACAAGCTGATCCCTCAGAGACGAGCTCAGACAGGTGGTCAAAGACATATGTTTCAAGAACTCGTTCTCTCTCTCCTGTCAGGCAACAATGGACCGCGACTTCGGTCGATCCACCAAGTTCCAACGCGGTGCCATCTGCGACTAAACGATTTCCTTGCCCGACGTCCAGCTCAACACTACAGACTACCACAACCCTTAGCAGTCGCGTTTCTGAATATATTGCGACTACCGCTTCACAGATATCACGACCTCATTCTCCTCTCAAACGCTCAACAGCTCTACCTGACCCTACTTCAGATATCCTCCCCTCATTAACCCCGCACGATACCACCCTCTCCAAAGTTTATGGCTCCATATTACAACCAAAGGAGACGTTGACTACTCACTCCTGCACCATTTGTTCTTCACCCTTTCCACCCGATTCTACTATATACCCCCACCCATCTTCCACTGAACAATCCTTCTTGTGCAAGCCGTGTTTCATTGTAAACGGGGGCTCAAAAGGCAACTGTCACTCATGCTCCCGACCCGTTTTGATGCTGAAATCTGAAGGTGGATTTGTCCACGCCGTAGACAAGTACTGGCACAAACGATGTTTTAACTGCGCGGGATGTTTTAAAAACATCGGCGATTCTCCTGTGGTTGATCTTCTTGGAAGGCCATCATGCGTGGATTGCTTTGGAAGCTGCCTCAAACGCGACCCCACGACGCCCAAGAAGGGCAGGTCGAGCAGCGGTAACAGTCCTTGCGTTGACAAAGCCGGGGATTTGGGTGGTTTTGGAAGTAACAATAAAAGGACTCGGGAGGCTAGTCCTGCTATTGAGGAACTCGAGCAAAGGTTGGGAATCGTTAGAAGCCGCGAAGGGAGCCCCCTGCGTGAAGAATTTCGTCACAGGCTCACTACAATTGGGAAGGACATGAGTTCGAAATATCAATCTACAGGTAGCCCCGTAAGCCCGTCTACTCGACCACGGAATTGTAACTCTGGTTCGGACATTCGGAGGTACGAGCCCTTCGAAGTACCATCCAAAGCATCTCCTTCCAGTGCCCGCCCATTTAACGCAAGCCCAGTGCGGGGACAAAGCTCAGGATCTACTGCCCCCACACAAGAAGCAATCGAAGAAATGAAACAACGATTATTCAAAGAGTCCTCATCCTCTCCTGCCACGTCGAGGACCCCATTCGGCTCCCCTACAAACCAACCCTTAACTCCACCCCGTTTTTCCACAGATTCCAGAGCAAGTAAATCCAATTCCGACGTGAGAGAGTCGGCAGTATCGCGCAGCCCATCTATTCCCCCAACTCCAGACCTAATCTCTGACTTTTCGGATACAATGACTCAGTCCTCTCACTCTGAATTTGATTCTCCTCCACGGAACGATGATAAATACATTTCTTCCGACGTATTCGACATTTCAAATATGTTGGATCAAGGTCGTTTTACTCGAAGTAACTTGCCTGAAGTCGAGGACGTCATTATCGAAGAAACTAGAAGCCAAATGGGCACACCAACTCATACACCGAAGAAGGAAAGTTGTCAATTTACCCAATCTTCACAAACAAAGGTTACCTCCCCTTCACCATCCTCCTCAAAGCCAACAACCTATGCGAATTTCCCCTCGACGAAACAACTTGGAGTCAACAACCCAGAGACCCAACTAGATATCTCAGCATCGACGTTATGCAGCAAATGCGGTGATGCTTTGTTTTCTATTTCAGGAGGAGGCAAATTCATCACAATCACAGGGGAGGGGGGCGTAGCACCGAGTATATATCACGCTGATTGTTTCAGGTGTTCAGTGTGTAATGGTGTTTTTAAGGAGCGTCGTCGAAGTCAAGCGGCGTACGTTAAAGCACAGGGGGGACCCTGTCATGTGGAGGTGGGTGCGCTTTGAGCGGTTCATGAATAACGCTAACTCTGTTTTTCAGTGTGCGCCTGTAGAAAGGGTTGTCATCCACCAAACAATCCCATCGTTGTCGCTTAAATTTGATAATCCATCTTCCGTTACAACACCGCCCAAACCAACTGGGGCACACTCATCGAGCAAACCTGAACGACCACCGGTTATAGCGCCTTCGTCGTCAGGAAATACTTCGTTTCCACGCTTCGGTAGCCGGACCTCATGCCCAGGATGTCAGAAAACTGTCTCACCGATGGAACGTGGTGTCGTTCCGGGACCACAGGGAACTCGCTGGCACAGTTCCTGTCTAGTTTGTGGTGGCAAGAAGGAGCCTCCGCCGACTTGGGTTCTACACAGAAGTCGAGAAGAGAGGAAGAAAGACGAACCCGGATGTGGTAAGAGACTTGACAGTGCCGCTAAGAGTGATGGGGAGGGAGGCATATGGTGTCGGGAGTGTACAGTAGGTGCATTTTGATTGCGGTAAAATAACACACTGATATCTGTCCTGGCAGCTATTACTTGGCTTACCTACCTCGCCGCAATCGTCGCCAACGAGGACTCCATTGGTCCCGTCCTACACTGGCTCTGGAAAATTTGTATCGCAATACACCGGTACAACAATAGCAAGGCAGTTCACCGGCTTGGGTGGGGACCCAGGTCTCCTGAGACAGTTGACTGGGGGCGGACTGAGTCCTACTCGAAGTGTAAGTCCAACGAAGCAATTCGGAACAACCGGAGGTGGCAATATCGGTATGAGACCCCGTCCCAAGAGCGTGATTGGGATGAGGAGTGCGAAGAGTGTAGATGAGGGGCGCGGAATGTTCTTGGTGAGGCAATTGACAGGAAGTGCGCATGCATCAAATGTGAGAGGAGCGTAGCGACATAGATTGATTGTAGATTGACTATGTACGCATGGACATTTGGAGATAAGATTTTTGATGGTTGCAATCCTGAAGTTGATGGTTCTTCGTAAATCGTTCTCAATTGCCATTTGATGCCAACTCCCCATGTCTCGACTCTAAAGCAAGAGTTACTAAGTTAACCTCCTTGCTGGGTTGCTGGACATCCATCTCTCATCTCTCTCTTTTGTCTGGGTTTAGTTTGGATTTCGACTTGCTCAAATCCAACACTTTCATTTTGTTCGATACTGGAGTTCTCTTTCTGAAAAGTTGTCGTTCCCACCAAGAAGTGGGCACTGGCCTACATACCTTAAGGTGTCCCTTGGACGGTATGGCCAACTTTACCCTTGTTCCCACTACATTTGCTCTGAGCGACGACGTCGCAGTACGCGTTTGTAATCCATCTATTTGATTTGATTCCCTGACATCCTGCCCAGATAGAAGCAGTTCTGAGTAACATTCCGCTATTATGTATAGGAATACTTGGCATGGGCGCATTTACCGTTTTTCTACTGCTGAGACGTGTCAACCTGTGAGTCTAAGTTTTCGCAAGATACAATGTACTTATCGACTACGTCTTAGCTTCGCCGGCTATCTTTTCGCATCTTCCTTTCTTGCATTTGCCGCCGCCGTTCTTGATCTTAGCCAGCTACTAGCTCGTGGCAATGTCAATACCGACAAGGAAGTTGGTCTGGATACAGTCTCCGGCTTTATCAACGCAAGAGAAATTTTTCTTGCTCTATCAGTTGGGTTTATTTATATTTTATTTTGGACACTCGTCGCCCAGTGTCCGCCAGAGGAATCCACTCGACTGCTAGCCTGTATCAAAGGGCGACATGACCCCTCACACAGCGCTAGTTGGCATCGCTGGGGATTGATTGGAATATCTCTTAAGTGGATATCTCTTTTGGCATCGATCAGCATCCCTCTTTTGCAAATGCTATGGAGGATTGTTATCAGCCAGCGCAAGTACGGAAACCTCTATGTGGCAGAATCAACGATTGAAACTGTCGTGTCAGCTATATTTATTCTTAAATTGCTGCTTAATATCTACCTATGCCCGTTATCATCTCGCTGGCGATCATCTGGAAGATATGTGACATCCATATTCTCCCTCATCATCAGCGCTGGTCTTGGTGTGGGCAACCTCATCATTTGTGAGCAACCCGTCCTCTCAACCCATTCACCACCTAACTATCATGAATCAGTTTCTTTTTCTGAAACATCGCTTGGTCGATTTCTTCGAGCGGTGGAAATCTATATTCTCATCTTGTATTCCCTCGTCATAACATTTTCCACATTGCCTGCCCGGCACAGACACTGCACTACCAAAGACAGTGATACCAAAATCACGCCTTACGGAGATGTGGATTATTCTACAGGTTTCCCAATATTTTTAGATCGACGAATCTCAGGCATTTCGTTCATGGGAGGCTCTGATCCCGACCCAGCCAAAGAAATGGATTGGGATAAGAATCAGGAGCTTGGTTTGGTCCCTAGGATTCCCTCTATTGCACTATACCCCGCAGTCAGTGTGGATCAATGGGAAGCCGAGAGTCCGCACTCGTCGATTTCAAAAAATACAACCTCCTCGTCTGGCGGCAACAGTCCTTATGAAAGAACTGCATATGGAGCAGTTAACATAGGCCGCCCCGTAACCGATCTGTCTCTGACCTACTACACAATGAATTTGCGCTCGCTCGAACCCGGAGAAATGCAGGGGACGACGATTAATGGCGCCGAATCCCCATATTTTTCCCTACAACAAGGAGAACGCGAGGGACGGCTTGATGCCAACGCAGCTCTGTCTCCTAGCAGACCAGGCAGCAGCGTAAGCTCGTTTGAAGAGCTACTCCGTCGGCAATCCGAGCTTGATAGGAGTATTGCCGTTCTTCGATTGCTTCCTCCTCGCCTGGCTTTTTCAAACACGACGCCTCTTGCCTATCAGACGAACGGGTCTTCCGATCAAGTTGCTCCTCTCCCCACGACTCTATCAAGGAATACACCTACAGCTTCCTTAATTACGAGCAAGCCGGCGTCAGCATCCGCTCTTAGCGACTTTTCTCTCTCTATTTTTCCAGACCCGCCTGTGTCGAGCAATGTCCCTCTGCTGTCCTCGGGCGTTCCCGGGAAGACAACCTCACCAGATGCCCTCGATGACGCGCCAAAGCATATCCATACTGGTGTTCTTTCAGTTCAGGTTCCGATACGGAGGGCATCATCCTCGCTGGCCCAGGGTTCACCTCAGGTCCGCATCAGTGAGATATTCGACTCAGAAGGAACGCAATATGATGTCACTTCTTTCCTTAGTGGTGATTGTATTTCATCGAAGTTGCTTTATGATTACTGAATGGTAAATTTAGGTCTGGCCGGGCCAACAAGGAGAGTCCTTCCTGAAGGTAATTTTAAGGACCCCTCATTCCTCGACGAAACCGACTTGGAGGATGAAACTACTCCGACAATCGCCACGACATCATTTTCCGTCCCTTCTCGAGGTCTGCGACCAATGATACTAGCTTCGACAGTTACGCCCCGAGTGTCGTTTAACTCACCATCGGAAGCCTCAACACCCCGTACCCCTGACAACCCATTGACTGGTGACAGTAGCGTAGCGCCTATGCCGCTGCGACCATTCTTGCTGGGAACATCATCTCCATTGATGCCATCGTCGTTGTCAAGCACAATGGTGCCTGTTGGATTCCGCAAAATAAGAGGAGTTTCTGGGAGAAGACCGACAATCAGTGGCCCACGCCCCCCAACTTCTGACGGGCGGGGGGATCAAGCGCCCGGCGCGTTTGAACGCCCGAGACCTCCACCTTTGATTTTGAGTGGCTCTAACCGCTAGAAGTTTTGAAGTGTAAACTAGTAAACCACAGCGGTCACTTGTATTTTATGTACCAGTATTACTTACACTGCCACCACTTGGCCACTACGCTTATGACGTCGGCTTGTTGGGGGCCATCCTTACCACGATGTCCCAATTCCCTGACTACTATAAGCTACTGAACATCCCGAGGACAGCAACACAAGATGAAGTTCGTCAAGCATACAAGAAGGAGTCCTTGAGGTTATCATCTCATAATGCCTGAGGGTCTCCGCACTAATACTATTCAGAACTCATCCAGATAGACTAGCCAACGCATCCGCCACCGAAAGGAATCGGGCGACTGAACGTTTCCAGGTAGGCTGGTTCTTGCTCGTCGTGTGAATACCAGCCTGACGCAAATTGCAGGCCGTTGCAGACGCCTATTATGTCCTGTCGGATCCCAAACGGCGTCAAGACTATGA
This sequence comes from Laccaria amethystina LaAM-08-1, assembly GCA_000827195.1. NCBI lineage: Eukaryota > Fungi > Basidiomycota > Agaricomycetes > Agaricales > Hydnangiaceae > Laccaria > Laccaria amethystina. Next base: position 34,846 of record KN838550.1, on the reverse strand, counting down.
CGTGCTTTATACCTCTCGCGGGGATCGCACTGATGACCCAGCTTCTTCGTCTGGGTTCTTCTCTCAGTTTTTCTCTAACCCTGGAGCTCGACGTACGGATGCGCCAGCAGAAGGACAACCGGACGCTGATGGCGTCTTCGCGGATGTATTCGAAGAGGTCCGTTTGTGAATTAACCATGATGTGGGTCAAGCAAGTAACGCTATGCCAGCTATTGCGTCCCGAGACTGAGCGACATACTCCATGGTGGAGTTGGCTAGGTGCTGTTTGTGGAGGGGGAATAGGTTTTATAATCGCGAATGTTCCCGGGCTCATGCTTGGTGCGTTTGCTGGCAATCGGCTGGGTGCTATAAGAGACGCCAAGGGCAAGTCTGTCGCCTCTGTTTTCAACGAACTCGGGGGTCAACAGAAGGCAGAGGTAACTAAATCTATTTCTCTGGATATGCTATTACTTATGCCGATGTTTGATGTGATGCACAGATTCTCCGTGCTTTGGCTATGAAAGTCTTGGGTTCTGCATTGTGAATACAATATACCAGTCAATCCTTATCGATAAGGATTGACTATCCCTAACCGGAAGGCTCTTGAATTTTTTTGTTGGAACCTCCTGAAATACGTGTTTTCTAATTTTGTAGCATACCTACTTAAGAGTTATTATGCGGACGCATAGAAAAATCTCTCGTAAAACTGTTGTTTCGTTCTTTCTCCCTATTTCTCACCTAGTGAGTTGGAAACAATGATCACAAATGAGTGGGGGAGCGAATGGTGATATAACAGTCGAGTGTCGGTTAGAACCGTACCCAAGACCTGCCAAGCCACCATCGATAGATGAGAGACAATCAAAAAAGCATTTAAGTGCAGGAGACCAACCTCAGCTTCATGTTGTCCAGAAGCCGTAATCTTTGCTACTGTTTAGGCAGCTCTGTGGAATGAAGGAGAAAGGGGCGTACTCGGTTTAGAAGAAGTGATCCGGCGTTTTCCACTGCCTTTTTTAACATGGTGGTATATGAGGTGTATGACTTGGACGAGGGAGACTCGCTTTCCAACAGATGTCTCAATGCCGTGCACAAATTGGTGGTCCACGGAGATGAGAGAATGCACTGCGCTAGAGAAGTGGACTCTTAAAATGATGAATTGGGGGTGCTGGAAGGACTCACTAATTGATGGGTTCGTGAGCATTTGCGCCAGAGCCATGCAAATGGAAGACACGCTTAGAAGTGCCATTGGCTCATCCCCAGGTAGACACTGTTGGTGGGTGATTAACATCAGAGCATCGCGAAGATAGTCCCAAGCGTCAAGCCACAGAAGAGGGCAGTCAACTTCCGCTCTCTTCAGGATAAACCAAGAAAATCCCACTTAAATATAGCCGAAAGTGAGAATGGCGGCATATTGGTTTCGCAAATAAATTTACATGCTGTGGCAAAGTTGCATCGCTTTGAGGAGAACACGTGCCGCCATAACGATTCTGACTGCTCGCTCCAGTTGGCTTCAGCTGAACTGTATTCGCAAACCGCAAAAGCACTCAAGAGTGAGTTCCGAAGGATAGACGAGGCAGTAGAGTCTGGAGGACTCTCCACAACCGTTTGAAGCACAGCGTGCAGAAATAAACAAGCACTGCCCGATATCACCAACCCTGCGAGCTTGTTTTTCCATATGATTGTAAGCAGGTCCAGAGTGGCACTAACAGCACGAAGGGCCGTTTTCGGTTGATGGTTAGACCAGCCTTCCGTGACAAGACTGCGAAGCATGGTTAGGCCATCCAGATCAAGTTGATAATCATAGATCCCACCGCCTGGATCGAAGTATGACTACATGAATTAGCTGCAAGTCTTCCGTCTGAGATTGTCACTCATACCTCCATCAAGACGTTCTAAGAAAGTTTTATCGACCATAAGGTGCCTTACTCCGGACGCTAGCGAATGGGATTCGGTCAATGTCAGGGCCTCAGAAATTAACTGCTTGGCTACAAAGAGACGAGCGTTAGCCAGGGAACAGAAGCGTGCACACTACTCACCAAGGATTTCTTCTTCGCTATCCTGCAGAGAACAAAATACGAGCAGCATTGAAGCACAATATTGAGGTAACCGCCCTTCGACGTTTGAATCCACTGTTTCCCAGTTTGACTGCAGAAGTTGAACGACGGCCCAACAAGTTCGGCGAATAACCGTAAGAAAAATTGGGCAAAGAGGATTTTGTAATTCTCGAGAGTTATGGAGATGGAGTGATATCTGTTGAAGCAGTTGCTGATAATAAAAAAGAATGGTGGGTTACTGTTCTTAGATATCAGCAGCTATATAATTCGCACCAAGACTGCGCCCGCAGACGCGGCTGTGTTTTCCAATAACTTGAACCTAAGATATGTGCCAACCGGTTTATTTATTTCTGACTTGCTGAGTATGGTTCCTATGTGAGAAGTATCCATATGAAAAAACCACATCGAGGTCTACGGCGAATTCAGTAATTGATCGATGAATGGAAGTGCGAGCCGCTACCAAGAAACGTATCTGCTCAGAGTTCCATGAGCGCCCGTCACGCCACATAACCCATGTCCATGGCACAACTTCGCCCCATCGCAGAAGAATTACCTGAGACTCGTTTAAATTTCCGCAAGGGATCAGAGAAGGGGAAGAATCCTGGGTCATTGAAAACTCAATAAGATCGAGCAAGCGACCAAGGGTTTTTGGCCAGAGTGGCGATAGGCAAGAGTGAGGCTGACTCCCATGCACCTGGCGGTAGATCACCTATGTCTTGCTCAGCCTCAGCAGGACGTCTGCTCAATGAACGTCTCACCGAGAAGAGAGAAATGAACATAGCACCCTCTGTTTTTTCCTCGGTGCAGTGATATCCTGCGGAAGGAGGAATGGCGCAGGAAGACACTCTGTCCAGACCTCGATAAAGGTCGGAGAGAAGTTCCGTTGGTGAAGTACTCCAGAACTTCTTAACTAAAAACAAACGGGATGGTGCAAATCTGATGCTCACCTATCTCCAACCCAAGGGCAGAAAGAGTTCAATTGAGGCTTCATCACATATGCTGCAAAAAGCAGACGCAAAGCGAGGCGTTGGGCTGCCGGGGAATAGTCATGAGATGCGACAACGCCCGGAAGTCCTTCCCAATGGTCTGTTAAGGGTAGGCGAAAACAGATTATTCTGCATGCTGCGAAAGGAAAGATAACATACAGCTCACCAGGTAGCTGGGTAGCCGCTCGGAAATAACTTTGATCTTTCTGTAATTTCAAACCCTCAGACAGAGTCTCTTTGTAGGTGTTCGTAAAAGACCCGGCCGCGATTGTAATTATTAGCTTGGACAATTTCGAAATGAAGACATCGACCCAAGAAAGAACGGGCCCCGGTAGTTGACCTGTATGCGAAAAACGGGCGGACCGAATGGCAGTAGCTTTCAACATTTTTCTATGCTGGAAAAGAATCTGCAGAAAAGGAATATCGACTTTGGTGAACCATTAAGACGCATATATTGCCAACAGAGTGGTATGGTTGTTCACCAAGTGCAACAAACACGGATAGAGTCGTGGAAGGGAATCCATTGGGATCGGAGATGAAGTTGCAGTGATCGACAATGTGGATAACAATGTTGGCGGCAGAATGAACCTCATCCTGAAGATCCCCCTCCTTCGATAACAATGTTAGCCAGCGACGTGAAGACAGACGTTGGCGCTTACCGACTGCGCAATATCTAAGTTGCATTGTTTGATGCGCCGTATCGCCTCCAGGACGCCTTCCAGGCCGTCAAATGTGATGTGGGGAGCAATACCGGAAACGCTTCCATTCTGGACGAAGCTGTCAGCATCGACTTGTTCACCTTCAGATTCTGTTTCGCTATGGCCCTGCATCAAACAAACCGAATCGTAGAAAGCGGGGCGAAGGATAAAGACTACAAGCTTGATTTCAGGAAGCAGTGAGCTAATGCCGTCACAGTCGCGCAACGTAGACAAGCAGCTTTAAATGTTTCGAGCAAGCAGCCACGCCTCTAAGTACCCAGATAAAAGCCGTGACTATGACTCGAAGAGCGTTTACAGCCCCCGTATCTCTTTCAGAAACGCAGTAATACTTGCTTGACACCGCAAAATTTCGTTACTTTGTGAGAAAATTCCTTCGAATGCATCGCCCGATGACTGTGTCTAGAGATGATTCAGAACAGGTTTTACAGGGTGCAATTGGAACTTACATTCAGATCGCAAAACTCCAAGGTGTCCCAGGCTTCATCTTCCTCCGCTCGAATTATTTGAAGCATCTCTCTCCGTACAGCGGAAAGACCTCCTTGGGCAGAGACTCCAGCTTTGTCATCCGTTTTGCGCGCAGATACGTGCACCTCCTTCGCCTCGCCAACCGCTTTCTTTTCCTTTTTAATTGTGTTTAGAGGAGCAGGTTCGTCGGGGTCCGGAGGAGGGCCATCATCAGAGTCAGAACCGGATCCTGTGCCGCGGGAACGTCGATTTTTTTTAGAGAGTATGTCCAAATATGTTAGCGTTGGCCGAAGCTGGTGGGTCTCACTGATTGGATGGAGATGTAGCTTTCCTACAGCAATCCTCGCGTAAGAGAAAAAACGGACGAAGAAAGGCAGAATATGTTACCATCGCGGACAACGCCTAACATATGTGTCCCTTTCTGCGGTATACTTTCACTTCTGAGTCGCACCTCACTCAACCTCGGCTCCTCGTCTTCCCTTCCCTTGCTTTGCATCCCTTGATTTTTCTCGTGATCGTCCTCAGCGCGAGCAGATCCAAACTCCCTCGATTTTTCGACGCTCCAGACTTCGGGCCGAGTATCTGCAGGAACGAGGATTTCCAGTCTTCCCACATTTGGCTTGATCCTTGCAGAGATACGTTTGCCACTCAAAATTGCAGAAGGAGGTGTTTCCAGGGGTCGCATTAGAAGCGGAAACTGATGCATGTGAACATTTGGAGCGAGGGCTGCAGAGTAATGAATAGGCAGGATAGCGACCAGTTCGTCGTTCTCGTCAAAATCCATTTTGGGATTACATTACCTAATATGAGAACGTCAATCGCGACCTAATTTCTTCTTTTTCAATGGCAAAAGGTCCAGTCATCGTCATCACAGGGACACCAGGGACTGGGAAGTCTACCCATGCCCAGCTCTTAGTCGAAGAAGCAGCCTTGCCCTTGAGGCATATCAATGTGGGTGAGTGGGTAAAAGAAAAGGAGCTTTACGAAGAATTCGATCAAGAATGGGAAAGCTATACTGTTGATGAGGACAGGGTAGGTTCACGAGATTTTAGAAAGTGCAAGAAAAGTGCTCATTGGATATAGTTACTTGATGAATTGGAGCCCATCATCGCAGAAGGCGGCGTTATTCTGGACTGGCACACATGCGAAGTGTTTCCAGAACGCTGGCCAGATCTAGTGGTCGTCTTGCGGTGTGACCATTCAACAATTTGGGATCGGCTTGAGAAGAGGTTGGTGATCCAATTGTTTTCTTGGCTTTCGTATCAACATATAAAACTTGCAGGGGTTACTCCCTGAAGAAAATTCAGGAGAACAATGAAGCAGAGATCATGGAGGTTGTACTAGAAGAAGCGAGATCTTCATATCCTGCCGAAATCGTCGTGGAGTTGAAGAGCGAAAACACAGAAGATTTGGAGGCTAATGTTGCACGGATCGCAGAATGGATAACGAATTGGAAACGTAACCAAGAAGAAAAGTAACCAAAATCACCAAGAATGGAAAATTGGGATCACAACGACAGGAGTTACAACAAGCCTTGACACCGACAAAGGTTACTTGCCAACAAATACCCATTGTTTGCGCCTGTTCTCAAGGGGGTAGCCATTCGGTTGCGACATCTCGTTATTTTGACGGGTAGCACTTTTCTTTTTTCCTTCCAAAATCCTCACTTTCTCAAAATAAATATACCTGGCGATGCATTACGTGGGCGGAGACTTAAAGCACGTAAAAACACATACGCAGCCAGGTAAGTTCCGTTAGATGCGCCATCTGTGCGACCTTTTTCTTTCACTGAACATTCATGAGGATTGGGCGTGCATAGAGTCAACGAGTTATGTCTTACTGAAGCGTCCGAAGGAATTGCTGTTGATGCCACCAATTTCCTTGAGCCACTGAGTTACCTGTGAAGTCAACGATGAACAAATGCGTGATGTGATTGAAAACATCACTACCTTCCATCCAGGCGTTTTTTGCAGCAATCGAATCTTCCGCCTAACTTCGGCGCAGTCGTCGCTTCAATTAGGTCAGTCGACTTCATGACAATTTCAAAGGGCTTGTCTTACTATACGGGAACGGTCCCCTAAGGAGGGAAATGTTAGACAACAAAACAGGTCACAGGGGTGTATGCGCACTTCATCTTCTTCGGGAAGCACCACATCCTTCCATGTCATGGGCTTGGTGATTTTGTCCAAGCTTGAAGTCGAGCTGGAGGAAGATTCCGACGCGTCGGATACACGAGCCTTTTTCGTCACTTGAACAGTGGGATGGGCGTTTTGCTTGGTTTTGGAAGTGGATTCGTGAAGCTCTTCGAGGGGTGAGCCCACTTCTAAAACATCGGACTTGGTTTTGGTGCCATTCGCTGCTAAATTGTGGGAGAAGGGAAGAACTTGAAGGCTTTGGGGTAAACAGTCCCTTAAATAGGTACGTTGAAGAACATGTGATTTGTGACATCGTTACATGGCGTGTTGTTATTGCATGTTGACCAAACAACTCGAAGAGTAACATTACATGAATATCTTTTCGCATTGCCGTTGGGAGGGCGAGGCGCTACAGTTGAACGTCGAGCTGAATGCCGAAGGCGCTTGCCAACTTGCGCTTGCTTTGTTTGCTTCACGTGATGCTCAGGTTGCTTTGAGTTTCAAAGTTCTCACTGACCAGATTTTTGTGACGATCAGTGACTGATGGTTCATACTGAGGTGCGCCAAGGTGCTGGTAAATAGTAGCATGTCATCGCCTCCAATAACAACCTCAGAGAAGAAACCTCTGTATGAAGCAAGCACCCAGTTTAAAAACTGGAGATTTTCAGCAGAGCAACTCACTCACATCCGCAATTCTTTGAACCAAGCAGCAGTCGCTGTCATCCGAAATACCTTCGAGGCTGATGAGGTAGCCTCCCCTAATCACCACCCTGATATACCGCTTAGACACTGATAGCCAGGATCCTCCACAAATGTATCCTTTTTGACCCCTGACGAAGAACACTTGTTGGTCAAACTCTACATCACCAAGGTCACTCAACTCTGCGGCTTTTTCAGATTTCCAGAGGAAGTAGAGGCAACTTCTGTGAGTTATTTGAAGCGCTTTTACCTCAAAAATACGGTAATGGATTGGCACCCGAAAAATGTAATGCAAGTCTGCTTTTCATCGTTTTCTCTTCTGAATCCTCAATTGACTACCCAGGCTTACCACCCTTTTTCTTGCGACCAAAACCACCAACAACCCAATATCTCTTGAGACGTACACAACACACATTCCTAAAACGGAGCCTTCCGATGTCCTGGACTTGGAATTTCTGGTGGCGCAAAGTTTGGGTTTTGAGTTTGCTGTATGGCACGCGCATCGCGCCTTATGGGGTATTTGGCTGGACATACAGGTATGTTTAAGATCGCCAAAAATTAAATTTGTTGTAACATAGTTCTTACACAGGACTTACCCGATTCTCCAGCCAAACCTCCCTCTGAAGTGTACGAAGCGGCACTAAATTATGTCCGAGCGTCCCGTTTAACCGATGCAGAACTCATATACACACCTTCTCAAATCGCTCTCGCGGCATTCTCTCTTGCCGCCCCTGTTATTTCTATTGCTTGGTCGAAAACCAAGGCGCCTTCAGAGTCCTTTGCTCTGGATAGCCTTCTAGAGGACATCAGATCCCTCATCACCTCCCATGGACAGAACCCCAATGTAGATGCTGTGCGAGACGTCGATCGACGCCTGAAATTATGCAAGAACCCCGAAAAAGTGGTGGGCAGCAAAGCATACCACATGAAGAAAGCTGAAGACGAGAAGAAGGCGGAAGAGAGACGTAGCAAAAAAGCAATCGAAATACAGAACGCAGTGGGAAATGGCGATCCCTTTGGGAACGAACTCACAAAACCTCGGGTGGGTTTGGTGGACTACGACGATGACGATGATTGAGGTGCTATACAGCTTTTGATTAACATCGCAGTAAGTTACCCATCACGAGCACAGAACTTTTCTCGTATTCGACTGCATTTCGCAAGAGTAAATATAGAGGGAAATTTTTGCTGCAACTATGAACAGGCATTTATGGAAGAGCTAACTTGGGATCCCGAAGCCTCAGTAAACAGTGAAAGTACTCATACCTCGAAAGTTGGGAATCCCAAGCATACATCCTTAGAAAAAGTTTCATTTTTGACAACGGAAAGCCATGCAATGTATGTACATCCCCGGTTCTTATTTGGTGCGCTGGCTATGTGTTGGTGATGACAAAGGCAGGCATTCAGAGAAGGATTCGATGTTGGCTACAAATTGACCTCTACCAATCGTGGATTCGATGGTCGGTGAGGCTTCGAAAGAGCCTGAAGGTTCGTAAAATAACAAAATCCCGCATGTTCGCACAAGATCCGAGGGAAGACATCAACAATTTCATGATGTATAGGGTATGGGGAGACGTCAGAAACCTGGCCTGTACATCAGTCAACCACCTTTTGACTGGGAGAAAAACTTACAGCAATCGCAATCAAAGGGGCAGAGCGGTGTATCTGATTCCAGCCGAGATGTGAATTAAGTACATGGGGAACAAGTGTTTGCTTACCACCCCCATCGTCACGTATGCCCAGTTCATCTTCTTTGTATATTGACAAGCCCTCGTCCGTCGTTCGGCCTTGAGAGAGGGAGCATCAAATAAACTCTGAAAATATGAGACCACAACGTACGGGCACCAGATCCCCTGGAATCTTTGAAGAGACCACCATTCGGCTCACTTAAGTCGGATTTTGTAGTCTGTCGTACTCTAACTTTCCCTGGTCCCGTTTCCTTTTTCTGGCGTTTCAAACTTGGCAGATTTGCAGAGGTATCTACAACAGTCTCTGGAGGTGGGCGTTTTTTTGAAGCTGGAGTTATGGCGCTGGATGAAGCATGTGCGGGATCCTCGTGAGCAGAGACCAATTTCGGTTTTTTCGCCTTCTTCTTTGCTTTGAGAAGGGACACTGAGGTGGACGGAGAAGGAACAGTTTTTGATTTGTCTTTGGAAGTGAAAATGTCGTCGATTTCGGACATGTTTGTTCTTGCAAGAAAAACTGTCAGTGTGTATTTGTTTATTACACTTCCAGAGAATTCCCACAGGTACTTGTTCGTCCTCCGCCCCGATTTTATTGAACAACTCGTCTGCAAGGCGGTTGTCGCGCTCGCTTATTACTCGGTGACTCGAATTTACTCATCAAAGCATCCGTTGTTTTTCATACTTGCCTTCAACAACATCAACATAGCCAAGCTTTCTGCGAGGAGATGCTGCGAGTTGTATTTTTTCTCTTCTGGCCCCTTCGTTTTAATTCCCATTCTTTAGTCCACAGAATGGACATCAGCAACAGCGGCTGCAACAACAGTCTAGCTTACCACCCTTCATGCCTACTCCATCTTCTGGCTCAGATTCTTCTTCCTACTTTAACCTAGATGCATCCCAGGCTGCGAAACAAATGGCTGCGTTGAACGTGAGCCATGCAAGGATGGCGGCAAATGCTCGTGGGCCCTCTGGTGGAAGCGGTGGAACAAGTTCGGGGCCATACCCTTCAGGAATCAACACATACCCTTCAGGAATCAACAATCCCGTCAATTACCCTCCTGGCAACCATGACATTTTGGCCGCCTCTGCGAATGTCAATTTCCAATTTCCGAATAACCATGGTACATCGTCTACACCTAGCTCTACCGTCAACCCGCCGTTCCTTGATCCAGCTATGTCACACTCCACTCCTGCCCGAAACCACAATCAGGGGACCTCTCTAAAGCAAAGACAGCAAAGTTTTCTTCAGGGCTTGCACAGCATCATGGCCAAGAGGAATACACCACTACCCCCCTCTCTTACAGGCATACCTTCCGCCAACTATGACCCTTCAACGTCCCCTTGGTCTATGATCGAACCTTCTGGAGAAGTGGGGTCTTTCAGGTTAGCAGGCAAGGACATCGATCTTTTCAAGCTTTGGGGTCTTGTTTTTCAGAATGGAGGTGGTCATTCTGTGCGTCCCCTTATCGCCACGTCAATACCTCTGCCGTTAATGATTACATCCACAGCTCGATAGTTCAGACGGCTGGAGTGCGATTCTTCCACATTTTGATCTTCCAGAACATTTCCCTCAAGAGCAGCTAAACGGTTCGACATCAGTAGCAATAATGTTGTCGCAGTATTACATGGCAATCTGCTATCCTTTTGAGGAGATGTACAAGAAAAACATACACGATCAACAAAAGAAAGCCCAAATGGCAAGACAACATTCTCAACAAATCCCACCCGTCTCTTCTGCTGGTCCCAGCCGGCCACTGGTACCTGGTACGCGGTTTTTGTTGACTATTCCCGAATCGGGCACTGATTGGTTAGGCCAGGTACGCATCCATTACATGCTGGCGGTAGCAGCATCGCACATTATACGCCTGGACACACACCACAAACGCCTCATCAAAGACCACCTTCCGTCGCGTTCAGTAGTCAGCAGGCTACTTCCGGGCCCTCGCATGGCTTAGAATCTATGCAACCCAGCGCTCACAGTCCCGATTTGAACTTGTTAGATCAGGATCTTCAAGGCATCAAGCGAAAGTTGGATGTGGGCGAGGGTGAAAGTAAGCGAGCCAGGCAAAAAACTGGTAAGTTCGCTATTTTTTCAGAGAGTATCGCCCCATTGATTCAAGTGCCTGGGCAGAGCCCCTAGACAATCAAATTGTAAGCACGATTTTCACTAATATTTTGGCTCTCTAACACGAAATCTCAAGTTGGCTGCCGGCGTTGACCATCAGTCCACAGAAACTGCGCTTAATCTCCCTCAGGCCTCCTCTATGTTGTCGGTGCCGCCACGATCTCGTCAGCAACCATCCCGGCGAAAAATTGAGTATGACCCTTTGGCTCGCGAAGTTGACACATATGGTGGTCGCGACTTCAAAGCCATCGAGTCTGAGTGGGCCAACTTGCCACAGCGACGACCGCTGCGAGATATCAATGACTGGGGCACGGTCGACATCGAGGCTCTCACAATGTCCATTCGCTCCAGATTATCGACCGAGTTGTCGTATGCTTTGACAACGTTGACGTTGCTATCGACCATGCGGGGCCAGACCACTGGTTCAGGTTTTCCTATCTTTCAATGCGTCGATTTGATGGACGAAGTCCTTGATCTTCTCGAAGAACAAGCTTTTGGCGACCCCGAAGTGGAGTCATCCTCGGATATTCATGATGGCAATGTGTGCTTCACCACAAATCACGAACTGGTGAGCATCGTTTACGACGAGAAAACCCACCCATTTGCCCCGCTGGCCCGACACCAAGGCTCAAAAGAACCCGAAGTTGGACCGCGACAGCGGCCAGGCAACATTATTTTGACAATCTTAAACGTCATACGCAATCTATCCGTCATCGCGGACAACGTAGCATTTATCTCTCATCATGAGAGACTCGTGGACATCATGCTCAGACTCTGCAGTGTGGTACGTGTTGACGGCAACCCTCCTTCCCCAGCGTCTCCGAACCTTTCGCTGTCAGATCTCATATCTGTCAGGAAAGATACTCTTTACACCCTTGCAAACATTGCTGGCTCAATCAATCTGTCTCCCACTTCATCTCCGTGCAAGTCTACTTTTAGAATGGCGAGGCGTGCATTCGAACTCGTTGCCTCATACCTCACTGACCCCAATGAGGCTGTGTCGCCTCTAGCCTGTGTACAACTCGCTGGGGTGCCTGGCCATACAAGTTTAAAGCCGCCCCTGCTTGCAGACATTGCGCTGGAGGTGTTTACGAAGCTCAATCAAAGTGACGTTAACCGTCAAGTCTTGACCAGAGCAGTTTCCCAAACATCTATTTGGTGTCTCTTCAAATCAATCGTTCACCGACTTCCTGTAGTTGACGCAGACTTCCATTTGATGACACGCGACGTGTGGCTCAGCTACCTAGAAAAGACCATCATGGCGATTTATTCCCTAGTCTTTTTGGCCCCTCCAGAGCTGAAGCAGAAGATCAAAGAAGACCGAGCGTTGGGATTCAAAGCTGTTATGTTCCGCATGGTTCAAAAGTTCCTCATGAACCCTAACCCAGATGGTCGTGTGTATTTTTTTGTATGTGCCAGACGGGCCATTGAAGCTATGAAAGTTTTGGATGACGGGCGAGATGCGTTTGACAGCTCATCTGAATCCGTGTTGCCTATCCTATCATTTGGAATGGGATTTTCGGAGTCCACCGATAGCGGATTCGAAAAGGGAACAGGACTTCTTGGAGGGAACCGAGATGTGGCATGGGACATACTGATGCTGAGGGAGGTGCATGGGGACGAGGTGATGTTTAATGAGCTGGAAAGTCTTGCACGAGTGGAATCTTAGTTGTTTATGTAATTTGTACACGTGACGGATGATAGCTATTTGCCGAAAATGATAAAGTTATTCATTGCACTGCAATGTCGAGGATTCTTCTCAATGGCAGAGTCTTTCCCTCCTCCAATTTACTCTCAGCAAGATCCAGTTGACGTCCTTCAACCCGATGGTGACTCCTCAGCAGAACCACAGATCCTTTTCGTACCCACAGCGGATGCGGTCAACTTCCAAAATGGTTTCCTCGGTGCCGAAGGTGAGCGAGCGACAATCGAGGGAGAACTTCAAGTCAAAGGCGTAGACCCTACTCGTTGGAATCGTGTGTGAGTCTCTAGGTCGACGCTTTGTGCAAATGCATCTGCTTATTGGCATCTAGGACCATCGCCTTGCGTACATTCGAATCGGCTTATCAGCATGAAATTGAGCTTGCATCATTCGACCTCGAGCTATACTCCGCACAGGACAACGTCGGCCCCTTTCCGTCGATCTTCCCTTTCTCTCTTCCTCTAATGCCGGATACCCCGCAGTCTATTCAGACACCCCACTCGGCGCTGGCGAACACCCTGACCGCAATTATTCACCCCGTAAACCCACTCTTACCCTCCCTCTCCAAGACCTTAACCATTCACACACGACGTTATTCTTCACATTTACACTTCCTGCCTGCTTTACCTCAGGTTCATGCATTGGACGTACCAACCCGTATCGAGGTGCAGACCCCTCGAACTACTTTCACATCCGGAGAAGCTCTTCCATTGTACATCACTATCCCGCCTCCTACGAGGGAGACGGTGGTGGAACAAGGCTTAAGGTTGCGTAATGTGCGGGCAGAACTCGTACGAGTTGTCAAGGTTAAGCGCGAGTGCCTTGAGGAGGAGGAGGAGGATTCTGATTCCGAGTCCCTGTCAGATACTACTTTTACCTTTGAACATGATATGGCACAGGGCCTTTCCGAGTCGAATGTTCTCCACACGCCCATCCCGACGTCCTCCTCGAAGGCCCCTTTCTCGCCACTGTTTTTGGGTTCCTCTTACAGAACAACCATCGCCAGATCTGGAGCATCTTGTCGATTTCATTCTTCCCGCCCTATTCAACTGCGATTTGTTTTACACCAATCCTGGTCGCCCAGCCCATCTTCAGAATCCCACACAAATCTCTCTGTTGGCCTATATGAACGCACGAACAGCGATGCCGACAGCGCCATGATCTCTCAAGAAACGCTCCTTCACTCTGTATCATTTCATCTCAGGATCCACGTATCATTCGTCGATACGACTAGCCACTCTGAACGAATTTCTACCCTGATCATCCCCGTCATCATTCTTCCACCTCCTGCTCCGCTTCCTGAGGTCTCACACGCAGTCGACGAGGCTTATCAGAAAAAACACGATCGGCCACCCGCCAAAACGGTTCGGCGTGAAGATTCCGATCGCACTGTTCCTCACTATCCCGAGGGTGAAGCGGGTCCGAGTATGCTTTCTGCGGGCGCTCCCCCTCCCTTTGAAGAGCGTGACGCTCCCCCTCCTTTCTTTTTTGCGGAGGCCTCGACCTCGTCCAGATTGCCCACTTTTTTGGAGTCTGAGAATGAAATCATTCTTCCCGATGTTGATGACAATTCTACGAATCAAATCCCTCTTGCACAGTTCGTTCCCGGTGAAGGAACTCTCTTTGGGTTTCATGCTTCTCAGCAGTTTGACGGTCATACTGAAGATATGCGACAGTCATTCACGCCCCCTCCCAGTCTAGAAATGGCCAACAGGGACACTGATTTGACGCCATTAACAGATCTCTCCGAGTCAACCCATGCAGCATTCGAGGCTCTTAATTTGGTTTTGGAACAAACAGAAGAGGGAAGAGGCGAGGAAGGGGAGCAACCTCCCCCGCCTCCGCCCGCGATGGATGATCCATTAGACCCTCCTCCGTCAATTGACTCTGATTTCAGGTCACCGGTTGTCGCTCGACAGACGCCGCCATCCCGTTCCTCGCCACCACCCTCACGTCCACCTTACCACCCCACGGAACCTCCAAGATTGCACACCCCTACGTCTATAGCTCCATCTGAATCTGCCCAGTCATCCGACGAACATGCCCCGCCTCCGTATTTAACGCCGCATCACGATCAGGAACACGTAGCGCGGCCACCCCCATACGTCAACTGAAGATAGCTGGAGTTTCAGAACATGGCATCATACAATTGGCTGGACAGTTTACAGCGTACTCTAAAATGATATATTTACTGAACGGATATTACAATGGGCTAAATAAACGGGGTGCGGGTGATAACCGACTGCTTGAAAAGGCGGGGAGTTCGTAAAATAAAGAAAATCGTCACGCATGCATAGATAGATAAGCCATCACGGCCAAAGGGCATGCACCTCTCAACAATTGCAAGCATCTTTGGGCTTCGGTGCATTGGCATCAAGGTTCACACCCTGTTGCCGTGCACCCTCTGTGCGGCTACCACTCGCTCCTGGGCGCCCCGAACTGCCTCTGGTTGCAGCTAAGATGTGCTCGATGGGGATCTTCTTGGCTTAAGATGGCCTCTTTTAGTACGGCAAAAGAATATATTTCCGGGGGAAACTTACCAATCTCAGTGAAGATGTCAACAATGCCTTCTCCTGTCTTGGCGCTAGTCTCAAAGAACAACAAGCCAGCCTCAGATGCATACGCCTGAGCCTCCTCTCTAGGCACTTGACGCAGACTTTCGGGGTCTCCGGACAATCCGGGCGTCTCTCCTGGCGTTGCGGTAGCATCGTCTGCTTCGTCCTCTGAGTCCAGCGAAGGAGATGTTCCAGACGACGAAGCCGAGGATTGGACAAGGTCTACTTTATTGCCAGCCAGCGCAATTACAATGTTGGGGTTGGCTTGCCGCTGCAGCTCCTTCACCCATGACTTTGCCTTTTCCAGACTGCTGGCCTTGGTAACATCGTATACGACAACTGCAGCCTGAGCATTGCGGTAGTACATGGGCTGTAAGGGAGAAGTAACATTATGGAAAGGAAAAAAAAAAAACGACTGCGTAACTCACAGCCAATGAATGAAAACGCTCTTGCCCAGCAGTGTCCCAAATTTCATATCGCAGGATGCGATCTTCCAAGCGGCACTTTTGCGTCAGGAATGCGGCTCCGATGGTGGGTTCTTTGTTTGGCTGAAACTCGTTAGAAACCTGGAAGACGGGAGGTTAATGCAAAAGTGGGAGAAGGAGAAGGCTTTAGGCGTACAAATCGAAGAACAACGGATGATTTTCCGACAGCAGCCTCGCCTTTGTCAAAAGCAAATGAGTGTGATGACTGAATGAGATGAAAGATAGTTACCCAGAAGAACAAGTTTGACTTGGACGGACTTGTCGACAGAACCTGAAGCAGAGTCGGACATGGGGATTGGAAGAGAAAGTTACACCAAGCTGTTGACGACTGCGCTCTTTGTTTGTTCCATTGCTCTATTCCAAACACAATACACTGGTACAATTCTAGACTCTAGTACTCATAAAATGCTCGTAGCTCGCTACATGTCGTATACACTCCCATGTCAAGTTCCACCTTGTTCGAATTATCAAACACCATTGGACATGAAAACTCAATTAAAGGCCCAAACACCACATTTTCTTGTCTTCTTCCAGTCCTCCTTGCAGCTGGAGAATTCGGCAGCGCCTGAGTTTGATCATAGAACCAGAACGGCTTCGATTCGTAGTCTGCCATCGTCCTTGACATAAAAGCCGCATATTTTCCATCTGGATCGCCATACGCCGCGGCTACAGACGCAACATGGGGTACAAGTTCGTGAATGTCCTCATCGTCTGGCTTTGTCTTGATAGCATAGTCTACTGCCGTTTGAATCGTTGCCCCATATTTTGACCGTGCAGACCAGAGATCAAGACCCAGAAAATCCCCGATTTTCGCATTAGTCTAGTGTCCCAACTGAGAGCAATTAAAAGAGTCAAATCAGATATACTCACGATCAGTGCTTCAATGTTGAAACATCTATAATGAAATGGGCGGGTGCGCACTGCTTCGAATGGTTGCTCTCCCGATCCTGCTAACTGATCCATGAACTGACTGTTGAAAAAATGCCACAAAACGTCAATGGCCCCTTGTTGATCACCAGCGAATATTTTGGTAACTGCCAGCTGTGAGACATAAAACGAAGCATGGTTGCTGATTTCACTGCGTTAGTGCACCTGCTTGAGAAGGTGAGTGGTCAATACAACTTAGCGCGAGATGCCGTCATTTTTGCAATTGAACTGTTCTCCAGCCAGCCAATGTATTGAAGAATCCATGCACGCATCCCTTTGTCCCTTGATGCTGTCCAATCCGGGCTTCCAGAAGATTTTAGGATGAAGATTCCGTTAATTATCTTGACGAGGCCTCTAAGATCAAGAATACCCGTATAAGTTCCCAGTTGACCGCTAGGTCGCGGACCTCGAACGATTTGACCGAACTTCATGTGCGGATTCATTCTTGTCGAAGAGGATAAGAAAAAGACATCGATCCACCGAGCAGCCCGACGAGAGTAATCAGGTGATCTTGTCAGTCCATAAGTTACAGCGTTATAGAGGACAGCTTGAGAAACCGCAGTGATTGCAACAGGACCATTGAGAGTTCGAACGTCAGGGTTGACTTGGCCATCGCGAGTGATATATGGGCAAGTAGTCCAAGCTACCAATAGATCAAGACACCTTCGAACAGGCAACATCATCACTTACTTGCACTTGCGGGCATGCTTGACGCAGGTGACGGAGTGCATGTACCCTTGAGCGTTTTCGTCGCAGCTCGAGATAATCTTGCCGTTCGACCAGAGGAAGCAGAGCCACCCTGCAAAGCAGTAGTCGAAGGAACTGGCATAGGAAACGGTTCTAAATGTGCTTGAGGGTTATTCAAAGGTTCACTTTCGTCTTGAGACGGCAATTCGGAGCTTCGATTCAGTGGAAGAGTCGTAGCATGTTTGTATCTTGTTATGCGGTCTTTCATCGCTTGGCCGTGACGTAAGAAGACAGTTGAACTACCGTCACGCAGCTTGTGTCCTTTGGGTACATGCTTGCCCGCGACGGTTGTAAAGGTTTTTTTTTTCGCGCGGTTACCTCTGCCATCGACCAGCATTGGGAACGCTTTTGCGTCTGCACACCAATTACAATCTGGCCAGTGACTGTCGTCCTCAAACATCTACCGAATGGCATAGAAAATGCTTTCAATTGGACTCACTAGGGCGCCCAGCTCAAGTAGTCATGAGAATCATTGCTGGGTGGCAAAATGTTGTTCTTGTTCTCCACGCCTGTATCACAAGTCAGCTAGACTGGGCGGGTAGAAACGGGCAGTAGAAACCAAATGTAGTACGAACTCCAAGGGCCTAGGCGGGAATATTTATTAGCACCTTGAATGATGGCTTCCATTGCGTCGTGAATAGATGTCCGACCGATCGAGTAGTGCTGAGCTTGTTGGATGACATAGTCTTGATGAACCCAATCCAGAGAGTCTACCGCGAAGGCGCGTAAGGGGGTTGATAATAGGAGAAAGAAAGAAGACGAAAATGAGGAAACGCTTTTCATGGTGACAAGAACCTGCTTGACTAGTGACGGCGAACGGAAGAAAGGTGGTCAGGTAACCGAATTAGCGAATGTAGTATAAATAGTTTCCACGACATTACTCCTCTGCCATACTTATATGTCTTCTACGTCTGCTTCCTTCATCCCAACTCCTGCTAGCATTCCTCCTTCCAATGTTCAATTTCGCCTGAAGGCGTCTCCGGGCACCCCAGTCAACCACCAGCCCCTCGTTTGTTGTCAAGGTTATGTTCACAGTTCAACTGGAATTCACTCACCATCACCTCCAGAATCCTCTGTCGTTTATTCTACGAGCTGCTCAGATATACTCTGATAAAATTGCTCTCATTCACACCGACGTCACTAACCCTGTTGTCTACACGTTTGGGATCTGGTATCGTGGCAATCTGGTCGCATGCGGTCGGATAATGGCAATGACCTCCTTTGTTGAACCAGGGCACAGCGCATCCAGAATCTTGCATATGCTTTGATTAAAGCCGGTATTCGACCGGGTGATCGTGTTGCGGTCATTGCACCGAACTCGTGAGTTACCAACTTGGCGTCGTTGAACGCTCCAATCAATCACCGTAGTCCCCTTATAGCAGGTGGGTTATTAGACCCCTAAGTATGCCATTCGACTTACTTAAATGTTAGATGCTCACCATGCTATTATTGCGGCAAGGGCCATAATAACACCCATCAACACGCGGCTTAAGCCCCAGGAAGTCACATACATTCTCGAGCACAGCGGTAGTCGCCTCATCCTCGTTGACTATGAGTATGCCCACCTTGCGCAAAGCAGCAAGATTCCGGTCATCATCTCGAATGATACAGGCAGAGCCGGTGACCCCTATGAATCCTTCTTGACGAACGGACGGCGTCTCAGTGAAGAAAAGGGATGGGCAGGTCTGGATGCCGAACCTGACGAGAATGCTGCTGCTGTTCTATGTTACACGTACGACCCTTTGTTTTCCTGTTTGGGCGGCATTGACGGACATTGCTAGATCTGGCACGACGGGAAGGGTGGGTTTTGAATCCTAGTGGAAATCGATGAGTTAATTTTTCGTTGGTAGCCTAAAGGTGTTATTACGACGCTGAGAGGTGAGAGATTTTTTCTACCTACTCCTTATTAATATCAGCGTTGTATTAGGATCGTACCTTGCCGCAATTGCAAACGCATTTGAAGCTCAGTAAGCATTCGAGTGTCAGTTTAGGTTCAATCAAATAACACTCTTTGTAACTCAGGATGAACCGAGATTCAACATACTTATGGTCTTGAACTTCAACTATCGTCCCATCTTCTACGCTGACCCTTTCTTAGGATACTTCCAATGTTCCATGCAGCTGGTTGGACATTTCCCTGGGCCAATGTTTTCGCATTCGCCACACAGGTAGTAAAATATACCTCTTTTCGGCGTTCTTTGACTGATTTCCCATGAACTACAGGTGACGCTGAGAACGGTAGATTACGCTTACATTTGGAATCATCTCCTTCATTCCGCGGTCACACATTATTGTGGTGCGCCCACTGTCCAGGTATGCGTGTGGTTAATGTTTAGTGACATCGTTTTGACATGTTACCTATGTAAGATCGGAATTTATAGCCACCCACTGGCTCGGAGACTACCCAAGCCGGTGACCGCTATCATAGGTGTGCCATCTAGAAGTCTGAGATATATTTGTTGATAGACTTGGAAGCTGGGGCTGCACCCACCCCACATTTGATTTCTGAACTTGAGAAAAAAGGAATCAAGCCAGTTCACGTCTACGGCTTGACGTAAGTTCTTTGCCCGATTTGGTTTATGCATTCAGTGTTGGTGACCTTGCTCATCGGACCAATTATTTTTAGCGAGGTCCGTTCTGAATATATTCTTTTGGATTGGAACTGAGATTTTCTTTTTTCAAAAGACTTACGGCCCCTTTACGCGAAATTACGAGCAAGCTAGTTTGGCGGCAATGTCTCTTGAAGATCGCGCCCGGTCGATGGCGAGGCAAGGTCACGCGTTCGCAACAGCCGAAGAAGTTCGTGTCGTCTACGTTCGGGAAGAGAATGAAGATAGACCGTTGAAGGATGTTCCTCGTGATGGTAAAACTCTTGGAGAAATTGTTACTAGAGGCAACATCGTCATGAAAGAGGTGAGCGAAGTCCTCACCTATCTCTGGTGTTTAATTATGTTTTCAAGTATTTCCGTGATCCTGAAGCGACAAAGAAGGCGTTTCGTGGTGGTAGTTTTAGAAGTGGGGATTTAGCAGTAATGCATCCAGATGGTTCCGTGGCGATCATGGACCGAAGCAAAGATATAATCATTTCTGGCGGAGAGGTCCGTGTTCAACACTACAATGAGGCATCTTTAATGATAGTTTTACGGCTATAGAATGCCTCCAGTTTGGCGATAGAGCAAGGTTCACCCGTTTTCAGCAGGTTCAAGTATTACGCTAGCTAAATTGGGTTTAGAATTGGCGAGCCACCCCCATGTTTTGGAAGTTAGCGTTGTGGCTCGCGAACATCCAAAGTGGGGTGAAAGGCCGATGGCATTTGTTATTCTCCACCCACAACATGCGTCGAACTGGCGTGGCCGTCATCACGAATTTGAGTGTGATCTCAAACAACATGCTAAACTACGATTGCCAGGGTTTGCTTGTCCCGAATGGGTAGAGGTTGTACCAGAGCTACCAGTGCGTTCTGCTTCGTCCGATTCTTATTTTCTGGACATTTATCATTCTCATCTCCATAGAAGACATCCACAGGAAAGATCTTAAAGACCGAGCTGAGAAAGGTTGCTGCAAAGCTCTAATGTTGAACAAAGTATGCATGCAGATTCGTCAGGACATAATCTTTTCTCTATAAGTATTGGAGAGCCACATGGAGTGGTATGTAAACCGGGGCTCGTTGCAATCATTCCAGACCCTACCTACTTTGCAAAGTCATGATGATACAAGCAGTTTCCTTGTTTTGAAATGGTGGCGTCTGTGTAAAGAATCAGATGCCTAGAGGCTGTCCATATTGCAATTAACGCAGTCTGTGGTATGTTTGCTGATGTCGTACAGATTTTTCGTAATAAATCCACGAAACATGAATAGGATACTGACAGTAAGTTATTAGCGAGTGGCGTCGTGCATGTGCGTGCCGTGTCGTGATTAGCTAGTCATTAATGGGACCTACAATGTTCGAGTGAGTCATAATGGGTGAGGAGACAACCGTAGTATCCGAAATGATCCCGCATTTCTTTCACAAAAGTAAATCTCATCGTCCTTGCGTCCCAAGAACAAGACTTCGTCCTGAGGATCCAAATCAGCATCATTCAACATGAAATCCTTGTTGGCAGGAGATTTTCCCGATCCGATGCTCGGTTTCTTGCTGGTAAGGTGGCTAAGGCCTCCTTTTGCTTTGTGGGTGAGCGCGCTCATGGAGGTCGATGAAGAGATGATAGGGGTTCCAATCTTCCAAACGAAGGGTGCCCGCCTATTAATGTTGTTCGAGGGTGGGTTGAACTGCGGTAATAGCGTCCTCGACTCGTCGGCTGGTTTTAACAAGGCATCACAGAGATCCACTACCTCCAACCCTCCTTGCCTCATGGCAACGAGAACAGATCGATCCTTTACATCGAAAGCTTCGAGGCGCTTGATGTCTCCCATCTTGCCTGCAAATGCCAGCTTACAATCTTCGTCGTTGCTCCATATAAACCTGCCTTTAAGTACAGATCTCCCTCTGGCGTCAACGATGGCAGTGCTGTGACCTCCTCTCGAGGAGAAAAATAAAGCAGGTGGGCCGAAGTGACGTGGTTGAGATAGAAGGGATATCGGGGAAAGAAGAGGCTTTTCGGTTTCAATCGCAGATGGAGCCAGCGAGGTGGAAAGGACAGGAATGGGGGATTGGAAGGGTTGTGTCGGGTCGACGCTTTGTAACCTGAGGTCTTTCAGGGGGGTATACTCTTCGTCTTCCTCCCGTCTAACGGGAAGATCGGGAGGAAGCAGTCCATCTTTATACCAAGCTTGCATCAAGGAAGCTTTCCAGGGCCCTAATATTCGGACAAAATTAGAATAATTACACAAACGAGAAACGTGAACGAACCGTGAACAATGTTCTTGGGATCTCTGTAATACCACCGAGGGGCCGTTGGTGTTGGGATGGGGAGACCTGGTGGGGAAAATTGAGTCTCTGAGAGGACTGCGACGCCATCAGCGTTGGGCTCATGCTCAGTTCGGTATTCTAAAAATGTTGGATAGGTTGGAGGAATGATATAGTCATCCGCGATAGAGGCAAGTGGAAAGTTTGGTGCAAAACTGAGTTGCTGGAATGTTGTGTATGGCCCCATCTGAGCGGTGGCTACAGCGAGAAGTTCTTCAGGCTGCGAGGCTGATGTAGAGGGCGCGACTTCAGGCGTTTGAGGCCGGTCGGATTGCGAGCTAGGATGCTCGCTAGCAACGAGGGTAGGAGTTGAAGGA
The DNA here is from genome assembly GCA_000827195.1 of Laccaria amethystina LaAM-08-1. Lineage (NCBI taxonomy): Eukaryota > Fungi > Basidiomycota > Agaricomycetes > Agaricales > Hydnangiaceae > Laccaria > Laccaria amethystina. Next base: position 12,363 of record KN838550.1, on the reverse strand, counting down.
CGGTCCGGTCCACCACCAGTGGCAGCTACATTTGATCCCACAGTGACGGAAACGCCAATACTGACGTTAACGTTTGTTTCTTCATCCTGCGCGTCTACATCGTTATTACTTGGTTCTCCTATTCGGTTCTCTCGGGCTCGGCGTCTTGCTGCCCTTCGTTCCGCACGCCCAATCCTGACCTCGCGAACTCTGACGGTCGCGGGCTCCAGACCAAACACATTTTGTGAAAAGACGAGGAAAACTTCGACTAAATCATCACCCTGAAGTTGCAACTCCAAAGATCTCGGAGAGTCAGGCAAAATGAACGTTCGTGATAGCCCCAAAGCTGTTCGGTAGGTACCTGCAAAGAGCTCAACCTTTTCTCCACTGTCTCCGCAGAGAATGGCAAGGAAGCTGAGACAAAACACATCAGTGATCTCACGCGCAGCTCATAAACGTTCAATCACTACCTCTTCTTAGCAGTTTCAACTGCCTTTACCGTCAGGGCGTTTTTTGTCCCAGGAAGTTTCACATATTCTAATTTTGGAGGAGGGGATTGAGGAGAGAACTGTCCAGGATTGATCCGTTTTGTACTGTCGGGTTCAATGGGGCTGTCAGTTAATACCGGTGAACAGTCATCAAATCTCCTCCCATTAAACGCATTGCTAATAAGTCGGGGTATGAAACGAGAAGAACGAGAGACCGATGGGGGCATAAACGTTTGAGATGTGTCAGGGAGAGATGGGGAGCCGAAGGCTGGAGATGTCGCAGTAGGGGCTGGATCTGTTGCCGATTGAATGCTTGGCGTTTGAGAACCATTAGAGCGGAACGAATGCGATCTTGTAAACCTTGTACGATCTCTGGGAGAAGTGGTCAATGGGGGCGTAGTTGAAATTGGTAGATACGGTTCATAGGAATGCTCTTGGGACGGGCTGCCCATCAGGACTGACCAACGTCGGCGCCGCCTGGCGGAAGAATATTCAGCGTTGCCCTGTCCAACCGATCTACGCCCTTCAGAGGTATGCGGACTTGAAGGTTCGTCGTGTCTGGCTGGAAGGGGATGGGAAGCAGCAATGAGAATAGGCTGTTGTGGGCGGGTAGTGCCTAACGGTGGAAGGTCAGGTATCCGGCTTTCTAAAAGAGCCTGTTCAAGGCTGATTCGACCATCTACTTCATCATCCTCATCGTCACCTTCTGCAAAAGGTGTATCAGGGTCGGGAGGGTCATCCACGTTGTTTGGCGAATAAGAGAGGGCTTGACGAAGGGTCAGAAGCGTTGGAGCGGGTGAAGGTTCTGGAGGAGAAACTGTCGCGTTTGACTGTGCTAAGGACAGATCCAGGTTGGACGGACGATTTCTTCGTCTAGAACCAGGGGGAGTACGAGGAGAATTAGGTGATTGTGCGATGATTGGTTGAACCGGCGGCGAAGAGAAAGCGCGACTTGCAGATAAGGACACGCTAGTGCGCTCGTCCAGAGCCTGGCTGCCACTCGATCCCGCTGCGACAATATCTATAGCTTCATCATCACTTGACTCTACCCAGTCGACCTTGGAATCTAGATCATGTATTCTTGACTCTACATTGCGGTATGAGGAAGGAACCGCAGCTAACACATTACTGAGTGAGCCGGCCCGCGCTCTCAAGGATATAGCAGAGGGCTGCGCATGGAGATTGTGCGTCTGCAGGGTGTCGGATAAGCTATTGATGTAGGGCGGCGGATGGCCAGACGGTGCGGTTGTCGGAGCGTGTGATGGTGATGTTTTAGGTTTCTTGTTAGGGAGTCGGGGTGTAGCAGGGCGAGGAATCAGAGGGACGGGGGGCGGGAGAATCCCGTGCGAGGCTTTATGAAGATTGGCACGAGGGCGGTCAAGATCGCCTGGCGGCGGTGTGGAGAGACTGGCTTTACGAGTCTTGTCTGCTGATTCACGAGAGTCAGGTCTGTCCATAGTTTTCATCACTGACTTCTTGATAGTTTCTCTGCGCAAACGGTCGCGTTCCCTCTTAACCTCGACATCGATACGCCACTCGATGGCCTTTTTCACCTCCTCAAGAGCATAAACACGGACTCCATCCCTTCTCCCTGCGATAGCGACAAGAACTCCACGTTGCTCCATTACTACCACACTTTTGAAGCTAACGCGACGTACGAGTGCATAAGGTTGGGGAGCTGGTGGCGAGAGAAGTGGCAAAACATCTAGTCCCTGTGCATGGCAAAGAAGCAAATAATGTGGTGACAGAAAAGCGCCGCTTGTGGGTGGAGTGCTGAAATGTGATGGCGAAAGGTCTGATGTGAGAACTGATAGGGATAGTCCCAGTTCTTGCAAGGTAGGGGCGGGCAATTGGGGAGGCGGTGTAACAGGCCTTGCTGGCAGAGGGGACGATGCGCGAGATGCAGATTCGGAGTTGGATTGAAGAGGTGGAGGGGGTGATGAATCCTCACGCACGATGTCCCGCGATGAATTGTTGGGTGGGTAGTCGCGCCTGTGCATGAGGTTTGTAAAGAAACCTGAGAGGCGGTTGGAGGTTCGGACCTGACGAATAAAGTCAGAAAGAACGCAATAAATGGAAGGGACTGCTCACTTCAACTGCAGATCTGTGTCGGGCTCCTTGTTGTTCGGGCAAAGCTGTAACTTCCTGCCTCTGACCAGAAGAAGGAGAAGGAGAAGAGTGTTGTAGACGGGCTGAAGGGTCGGGGGAATCTGTGATGGGTGTGGCGGAGGGTCTCTGAGATACGGGTGATGTAGGCTCAGTTATTAAAACTGCTGGCATACTATGTACGCTGGCAGCATCAGGGTTCCGATCAACCGACGTGGAGAGAGAGGCGCCCCGAGCTTCCTCCAGCAATGGACTTGAATGTCCCTTGTCGGCATTGATTTTGAGGACGTCTACGGTAGGATTCGTATTTGAACAAGGTAAGAATTCAAGTTGCTCGACGACTCCAGAGTGATCATGCCCAGCGTCGGGTGGAATGATGTGGGACATGAATGGAAAGATTGCTCAAGACGTTCTCAAGGCAGTAAGCCGTATAAAAGGACGGCAGGCATCAAGTAGAGCGATGAGCACCAGCGAGAATTACGTAACGTGGTGTTGCCAACTCGGATCAAACTCGGAAACAACACACGACAACACGCCGGGATCAACCTCGGGACGCCGAAGACTCGGAAGTGTTGCCGAATCCACATCCTTTTGCGGGACAGTGACCATGTTGGCTCGTCTATTCACGACTCGAGCTAGTATTTCGACCAAACTTAGCTCCGTCACTGAACATGATATTGTCCACTTTTCAAAAATACTTTCACCCGCTTCCATTCTTTCCACCCTCCCTCCAATTTCAAATCCACCCGAGGATCTTGCTCAGTTCAATGATGATTGGATGGGCAGGTTTCGTGGTCGCTCTACTACGGTCTTGAAGCCGAAATCAACACATCAAGTCAGTCAAATCATGAAGTGGTGCTATGACAAGCGCATCGGCGTTGTTCCTCAAGGAGGGAACACTGGGCTCGTGGGAGGCAGCGTCCCAATCAAAGACGAAGTCGTCCTCTCTCTCTCAAACATGAACAATGTTCGCTCGTTTGACCCTGTCTCTGGTCCGTCTTCTCTCCCTGGTTGCACATCAATCTCAATCTGCCCCCGTATGCAGGTATCCTTGTCGCAGACGCTGGATGTATACTACAATCTCTGACCGACTATGTCGCACCTTATAACCATATCATGCCGATCGACCTTGGTGCAAAGGGCAGGTGCGTTTTCATCGCCTACCGAGACGTTTGGTCAATCAACATCCAACCGCACAAGTTGTCAAATTGGTGGTAACGTCGCCACCAATGCTGGAGGTCTTCGGCTATTGCGTTATGGTTCGTTACACGGCACTGTCTTGGGATTGGAAGTCGTGCTCCCCGACGGTACAATTCTTGATCAGCTGACTACCTTGCGAAAAGACAATACTGGTGAGTTTAGTAGGTTACATGTAATGCACTCGCTCAGGTTTATCAGGCTACGACCTAAAACAACTTTTTATTGGGGCGGAGGGGACCCTCGGCGTCATTACTGGGGTATCAATATTGACACCCCCAGCACCCCAGGCATCAAATAACGTTATTTTGGCTCTACCGTCGTTCAATAACGTTCTGCCTTTGTATCAAACTGTTAAGCGTCGACTATCGGAGATTCTGTCTGCATTCGAGTTCATCGATCGTGCATCTTATGATTTGGCTGTAAAACATGGTCAAGGACGGGCACTCAGCGATGACGAGGTTGCCGGAGCTGAGTGTTTCGTTTTGATAGAAACCAGCGGCGGCAGACGAGAACATGACGAAGAGGTTTGCTTTCCCGTTTTGCGTGACGGTAACAAACGCTGACTAGTGTCATGGCAGAAACTCTCAGATCTACTTGAAAATCTTCTCGAAGCTGATGAACCCCTTGTGAATACAGGCGTTTTAGCACAGTCACCAGCTCAATTCTCGTCGCTCTGGGCTCTACGTGAGGGTGTACCAGAAGCAGTATCCAAGGAAGGCAAAGCGTATAAGTACGACATCTCTGTTCCTTTGTCATCCTTCAAGGACGTAGTGGATGGCACCCGTGAACATTTACGAACTAAGGGCTTGCTACACGACAAGGCCGTAAAACACGTTTTAGGTTATGGTCATGTTGGCGATGGTTCGTTTTTATACCCCTTGTTTGGCATTGGGTAGGCTGATATTTATCTCCTGTAGGCAATTTGCATCTAAACATTGTTGCGGACGCCTATCTTTCAGAGATCCAAGATGCGCTTGAGCCTTACATTTATGAGGTAGTTGGTAAGTCACAATGATCATGTCATCAAGGCGTCGCGCTCAAGTCTACGCAATCAGCTTCACACCGGGGTTCGGTGTCGGCTGAACACGGGATTGGTGCCATGAAAACTCATGCTCTCCATTATTCGAAGAGTCAAGTTAGCATTGCACTGATGAAGAAAATAAAGGAGATATTTGATCCTCGAGGGATTATGAATCCGGGAAAGGTGCTGGACAATGATTAGTATACTTGTGAATTGTCATTGTTATCACGTGATTGCGTGAGTTAAACCTAACCCTGGTTCTTTGAGACCCTACCCTCAACCTTAAACTTGGGGCACAACCACTTCATAAAATGGTATAACCCATTGCGACATAGTGCCGCCCGTTGAACTCACCGTCTCACTGTAGCCTATATTCCAAGACAGCAATGGCATGGCTATCAAGTTTTTCATTCAAAAGGACCTTCCACAAGAGGTCCAAGCGGAACTCTGTGAAATAGTTACTGTATGTACTCCACGTTCCTTCTGGCCATCGTCTCTCGCTCAATTATTGACCAGTCTCTCGGCGGGCGGGTCGAATCCAAGGTCCCACGACAGGGATACATTCTTGTGCAGCCCGGAACAAACGAAGAGGAGCGGTTGAGGTTGTGCTGGACCAGTGCCGACAGACCAGATCGGCATTTCGTGCCCTACACTTATGTTGACGCCTGCAAGATCGCGGGAATGCTACTGAAGCAAATTTTTGTGGAGAATGGAATGCCCATCGGGATGCATATCCACCCTAGCATCGCAAACGTAAACGCGAGGAGTGCACTCAGCTCGCGTATTATGGTGAGAAATCTACTGTGTCGAAGCCCAACCCAAGGTTAATCTGTCAAGTCAGCACTCTGGGGGTGACCCCCATGCCTCTGCCCAATCAGCACGTGTCATACTTGCAGATCCGAATACTGATGTCTTCCACCACCTTGTGAAGACTTATCAAAGTGATCCGGACAAGTATATTGAATCCTATCTGTGGGTAAAGAAGTGTATCGAAAAAGGAGCAGTTGTATACACCCCACTTGTTTACAAAAATCCCGGTGGTCGACGACCAGGTGAAGAGTAGGTGGCCTGCTGCTCAAGTGAAGCGCGTAACTCAATTTCATCTTTAGGAGAACTCAGTTCACCGACGAAGACGAAGAACATTTGTGCAACTGGATTGCCGCAAAGATTCCATACAAGGAAACAGGCGGACGGACAGGAAACAGGCTTTATCAGCAACTTTGCGAGCAAGTAGGTGGAGTCAACGTTTATTATCAAATGGATGTTCAACTTTTTTCACCCCCAACAGTCCGGTGATCCAGAGTTTGCTTGGGTGACGCGTCATACGTGGCAATCATGGCGGGAGAGATATAAGAAAAATGCTTCCCGTCTCGACACCATCATTGCTGGTATCGTTGAACGGAAGCGGCCTGCACAAGGAGAAAAGGGCCAATACGGATATGTCCGTCAGGCAGAGGAGAAAGTGAAACGAACGAGGAAAAAACGAACAAAGAATACTGAGCAGCCTCCCCGTCACGTTGAATATACAGTAGTTGATTCGCTGGTCGGTCTTCCTGGATTAGCGATGCCAAATGGAGAGGTACCGGGACCATCAGGAATGCATATCCACCAATCTTTCCAGGAGCAATCGCCCAACATGGAGACGACGGGAATAGGGTATTCCGTCATTTTACCGATACCTGCCCCTACACCTTTGGACCGTTCGAGTGTGAGGAAAAGCCCTGCAGAGGAAGAGATGGACGACATGGACGACTCTGAATGGGCTGTCAGGGTTGGTGATGCTCCTCCGCCTACTTGGGGAAAGAGAAAAGCAAGCGAGGAAATGGAGTCGCCTGCCAATAAAAGGGCCAGGCCCAAGTGATTCCTCGCCGTTCTTCTCTAAAAATTATTGCTGATATCAAACTTAGTGATGAAGCGCCAGCGTCGTTACCTCCAGGTACCCTTGATGCAATCGTCAATATGCATGTCATCGACCAAAGCATACGCGATATTGCTCGAGACTTCAGATTCACGGTAGAAGAAGTGCAGGAGTATTACGACAAGTGCGGCGAAATGGGTCGTACCCGACTTCGATTTCAGAGGATGCGGGAAGAACTCGTGGCAAAATTTTGCGAGGATATGTGAAATGCAATTGTTTAGTTGAAGACGCTGTATGCACTGTAATATGTACTGAATGAAGCATAATTACTACGGTCAGCCTTTGCCTTCAGGGCATCTCAAAATCCGTCAAAAATTTGTAATCAGCTGCGCGAACAGGCGCCGAAGGACTATCGAAAGGTTTGCGCCGCCTGCTTGCCAGTGAGCGAGTCATTCACGAGAAAAAGTATAGATATGACAGACTTTTCTCCAGCAGCGGCTGAAGGGAATGAGCCAAACAAATCGGGATGTTTTGGGAGCGGAGATTCCCTGTGACTGGTGTCAACAAAGACGGGTTCAGGAAGAAGAGATAAGGTTACCGACGTAAAATACACATGCTGCAATGCCTCTTGAGCACTTATCCTACGTTCAGGATCATAAGTCAATAGTGACATTAATAAGTTAATGCCCGCTGTCGTCATATACTGAAACTTTTGGCGAAATTGGTCGGGCTGGGGTGAAGGAAGAGAGATGGTCTTTGCGAGGGGAAGCGAAGAATAATCTGGCCAAGAATTCTTCGTCGGAGGACCGAGAAGTTTAAATATCATGGAAAGAAGCTCTATTTCTCCCTTTGCTTGAAAGAGAGGCTCCTTCAGAAGTAGCTCAGCGAAAATGCATCCAACAGACCACATATCGACTGCTGTTGAGTAAGTGCTCGCTCCGAGCAGAATTTCAGGTGCCCTAAGAATGTCCGATCAGTGGAGAAGTTTACTTCATGCATTCAACAGACATACCGATACCATAGCGTTACGACGAGCTGGGTCATTCCTCCCACCCCGACGGGGTCGCCGTAACGCCGTGCCAAACCAAAATCTGCGACCTTGATGGTGCCACGGTTATTCATAAGCAAGTTGCTGGTCTTCAAGTCTCGGTGAAGAATCCAGTTCTGATGGCAGTGATTTACAGCAGAGAGAAGCTGGAGCATGAGGGTCTTGATCTCAGACTGCAGAAATGGCGACGGCATCAGAGTGAGCAGGGATTTGAGGTCATGCTCAATAAAGTCCATCACAACAAAGACTCTTTGGCATTAAATGGAACAACAAATGGTGGTTGATACATTGATGCAAGAAAATAAAGAAAGCCGACACGCACTGCGTCAAGGTATCCCCCACCACCACTTCCCGTACACCCACCACATTCTCGTGCCGACATGACATGAGTGCATACACCTCTCTGAGTGCAGTGATTGGAAACCCATTCTTCTCTTCGTCAAGCTTGAGCTTCTTCAAGGCAACGATGTCGCCAGTTTGCTTATCCCGCGCCCGAAAGACGACGCCATATGATCCTTCTTCTATCTGGTTAAGTCGCTCGTAGCAATATACTGACCGTGAAGGAAGAATAGGTGGATGACGAGTTCGCTGAGGGACATAGATACTATGTGAAGGCCGGGTTGCAGAAGGAGAGCGAGAAGGGCAGGGAAGAGGCAGCTTTTCAGCGGTGATCTTCGTCGCCTTGGGCTTGACGCGGCGTTTTGGTGGAGGAATTTGAGAGTATGGAGGGTCAATGCCGACGTTGTCGTCGTCGTCGTCGTCCCACTTGGAACGTTTCCTGGATGGAGTGGATGGTCCAGCGTTGGCGGTCGACATTGAAGTCAACAAGTTGAGGATTTTTCAAAAGTTTCACGTGCTCAAAAATAATATATGCTATTTTCTCACTTCCTCATCCAGACACTTGACAAAGTTATGACGGACATCTCCCACCCTCCATTCATCATCCACCTTGTCTTCACGGAAAAATGGCTCTACACATACTTTCCCAATCGCTACAAAAAGGTCTTCCAAAATCCAAGTCAAACGCACCCCAGTCAACTCAATAGCAGGCTCAGCATTGATCTCTAATATCTTTACTTGGAATGGCGACAACGTTTTGAATGGAGTATGGCTAACGAGGAAATCGACACCATATAACTCAAAAGCATTCGGAACTGGCTAGTTTAAATGTCAATTGTGTCGCCATGGACTTTGAAGGGGCCTACCTGGAAATGCACTGGATTTCCCAATGCTGCTTTGAAGGTCTCTGCCAAAACTTTGCCAACGTTTTGTACAATGTCTTCAAAATTTGCTGTGGTGAGCAGTGGCTCTCCCTCCTGTGATAAGATGTGACATCCAATCAACTCTTCGAGGAGTCGAACACTCTGCTCGCCGCCGTTGACTTGAAGGGAGGTGTTCGTCAAGTGAGGGGCCAGATCTACTGACGAATGATTTCCCTCAGCTGAAGGCACAGCTTGAGGGGGCTTGTAGGGAACAGCCGAAAAGAGGGCAAGAATGCGATTGTACGCATACACTTTCAGAGCTCCTACGGCGACGCAATAGACTCTTAGATGAAACTAATGACCTCGGTGAATGTCGTTACACGCCAAAAAGATAGTGTCCAACCTTGTAACCTCGAAGATCATTAGACTTTTTTGGAACTCCATTGATTGGAACTTCAGATGGGTCAAGCAACAGAGGGTTCAAAATATACTCCTGCAGTGTGGTTGAGAGCAATCCTGGCCAGAATGAAAGTGGGATGTAAAACCTGGATTACAAAATGGCGTAGTTGAGAAGTTACTACGGCTGTTCCACTGGCATCTTCTCCCTCAGACCCGTTTTCTTCATCAGCATCCTGGGATTCAAAATTCTCAAAAATGTGATGCAAATCTTCTTTGCTGTTGAATATCCTGATTCCCATTCCTCGGTCAGCCATTCCCCTGTTTACAGATAATGAGTAGTGTGCGGACACGAAAGACGAAAGATCTAACGGCTTCAAAATCCACCAAGAATGGTTGTCGAGTTCGGCCCCCAGATCCCAGAGTTCATCGGTCCACATTTCATCGAGCTCGTCAGCAAAAGACAATTCAATCTCGTATGTTCTGGGAGCGGCGTTAGACAACAAAGAATCCGGATTCTTCTTGAGATATGCGTAGATCGCTCTGGAAAGGAAATGCTTTCGAATCAGACTCTTGCGAAAGGTGTAGCTTGAGGATAAGGCAGTAGAGCGGTTGAAATAGGCACGCTCATGGTCGAGGGAATCGTAGGTAGACCACTGGAGAAAGAACTTTGAGGATGAATCAGTGATTTGAAGGTCAATGGCATTGAGTGCGTTGTGGACGAGAGAAAGGGTCAAGGGAGCGGAGGGCCAGACTACTTTGACGGATATTTCCATGTCAGAAGTGATAACGTAAGTAAGTACTCAGGCTACACCGCCAAATGTGTGACGCCTACCAGTCACGTTTTCAAATTTCATGGGGAAGATATGTCGGCGCACATGAGTTAGATATGGGACCAGCTCTACAACAGCTGAAATTTTTGATGCTATGATAGCTGGTTGGCATATGTACAGATGTGATAATTATGTATTAGGAAGGCCATCCAGAAGATCTCATCCCACCTCCATGTGAGATCAAGAATCAGCTCCGTTGCGGCTGAAATATTTCCTGTAATCTCAGCTGGTCAACACATGTGTGCATATAATATCAACAAAATGGCAAGGGTATCTTGGAGGTTTTGCTCCACCCATGTGCCAGATGCAGAACAAGCTCTATTGTGGCTAATATATTTCATTTAATCTCAGCTGGTCACTACATGTGCGCGTATAATATCAGTGAGGTGACAATGGTATCTGGGAGGTTTTGCTCCACCTATCTGCTAGATGCAGAACAAGCTCTGTTGTGGCTAACATATTTCATGTAGTCTCAGCTGGTAGGTATATGTTCACACATATAATATCCGTGAAACAACAGGGGTATCTTGGAGGTCTTGTTCCACCCATCTGCCAGATTCAAAACAAGCTTCATTGTGGTTAATATATTTCATGTTATCTCAGCTGGTAAGTACATGACATATCATATCTATGAAGAAGCCACCCTGAGTATACAGACAGACAACATAAAGAGAACCAGTATATTAGTGACGTGTCCAGCAGTCAGTCAAGAGCGAGGAGAATATTGGTGTGTCGGGTGTCGAAGAACGTTAGCGACACATGTAGGGGCACGCCTTGTTGAAGAGTGCGTCAAGAAAAATAGAGGCCGCGGCGCATCGGGGAATGGTGAGCGAGAAGATCGTGGGCGTGTCAAAAAAAATAACGACAACGATGGCGTTCAAGAAAATAGATGGCGGGGCACGTCGGCATGTTGAAAGGTGGGTAATGGGGGTAGAGAGACTCGGAGCTGCATCTATGGGCGGTTAGGGCGTTATAAAAGAGAATAAGAAGCTGACTCACCAAACTCGAACGGCATTGACTTGGGAGAACATACTGATGGCCCCCATAACGTTCGAGACCTGCAGGGGAACTTCGCTCGACCTCCATTCATGCGGGATCAATACCTGGAACTCGAGGAGGCCGTGGAGGTCGAAAGCGAGGACGACGAGGTGAGGATGTGGCATCTCAGGTGATGCTGGGCGATCACCGCTGCACGACGAAAAAATGACACAGGTAATCAAAGAAAAGGAGAAAAGACTTACTGGAGAACGAAGTCGTAATGTCGTAGATTATTTTCAGGATCATTGGCAGCGAAATGGCCCTTGAGGGCCGGAACGATTGTCATGCTGAAGAGCTTGTGCATGCCGTGGGCAGATTCGAACTGCCCGCGCGTATACCAGCTGTTAAGGCTGGTGTCATCAAGAAAGTCGGTCAGGACGACCTCGGGAATGCGTCGGGCGGCGGTTGGGGCCGTGATAGGCGGCTGTAGCACCCGTTGTTGGCAGGCGCAAAGATGGGCATCGGGCGAAAACGTTGGGAGCGGGCAGGTGCAGCAAATAGGTTTTGCTGTGCCTGTTGGTGGGTTGAGGGCGATAATGGGCGGTATGGCCATGATACAGGGCGCCAGGAGCAGTGGTAGAGGGTGCTAGGAGCAGTGGTGGTGGGGTCGGGAAGGAGGATGCTAGAAAAAAAGAAGCTGGGGGCTGTCCTAAACGATGCCAAACGATGTGGCCCCAATGCGGGACACAGTGCCCACGCCCCCAAAATGTGTGATACCAATGTGCCAGGCAATAACCCCTGAACCAACCGATGCCGCACACTAGACCCGACCTCCCTTCCACCTCGGCAGCTAGCTATAGCCAACGCAAACGCGCGATATAGAGCGCACAGCCCCAACAACCCGACTTCGACGAGAAAGAGGGAAAAGTCGAGCGCGACGGCGCATATCACGCACAACCTCGACTTCGACGAGAAAAGGGGGGGATGTCGAGCGGAACGACGCATACAAAATTCAATACACCGACGTCTGCGAGTAAGTCTGTCAGCCTGTAGCACATACTTCTTGCATTGAATCCGTTTTCAAACTTGAAGGAGAGTGCAGGCCAGTTCCAAGGAAGGCTGGGGAGATGAAAGGTTGCTACTAGGGGGTTGAGGTGGCCATCGACCTGAGTGATAGTCTGTAAGGCGCATATACGACAAAGAAAGAGATACTTACGTTGAACAACCGCACTCGACAATCAGCAGAGGCCACGC
>KN838549.1:343063-398879 GCA_000827195.1 Laccaria amethystina LaAM-08-1 | reverse complement strand
TGGTAATGTGATCATCGATTTCAGCATGGCACAGATTGTCTGGTGTTTCCTGAATTGTACATCTGGCAAGTTGTTGCAAGAGTTGCAAGAGTCGATCTGCTCTTCAAAATAAGCTATATCTTGCGGAAACCTAAAGATCTAGCACTGAATATATTGCATGATATCGACCTTGAGTTCAGATAAAGCTTATCGTAAGCGCCATGTATCTAACTTTTCTTGGTTCAACCTGTGCTAAAATTGTTGTTGGAATTGCCAGAGAGCCAAGATATAGAGTAAAGATCTGTGGTTAAAAGGCTGATAAACTTGGTGGTATTTGCCTATGGCAGCGTCCTAGACCTTTAATTAGCGTCGTCTATGCAAGTCTTATGAATGTTTTATACATTGCTTTCCAGCTAGGTGTATATAATTTTATTTCAAACTTTGTCGTTTCCTGCACAAACTCCCGATGTTGGACAATCCTTAGTAAGTGTGACGACCAGTAACATGCCCTGTGACGGTGTCACAGGGCCAATATCTTGAGACATTGAGCTTGTACCCTCCACATCACCAATTCAAAATATATTTTGCAATGAATCTAATGATATGAAGTGAATGAATCCACTGAGAGAGTTTTCCAAGTAATAATTGTATTTATTATTCCAAAAATGCGAAATCAGTCTGTTCTCCCTGCCAAATGTGGCACTCTGGAGAGATTGGCTAATAACTTTTCAACCACAGCACATAGGAACATGGTTTGCAGGAAGATTTTACTTAGAATTTAAATTCTAATCGATCTACGGATCCAGAATTCTTATTTGTGGCCCCTGCGCTGAAATACCCGTGAAAATTGGTATTTTAACATGGTTAAGAGGTAGTAATTAAAATTCTGAATCCGTAGGATTGAAGCCACATAAAAATTGATGATTTCGTCTCTGCAAACCTAAGCCCAAATCCTATCCGTTGTGAAGCCTTTAGCTCGAGTAGACAACCTTATGCTAATAGGTGCTGGATAGCCACCAAATTAAATACATCATATATTTTTATACATTTGGGTAGAGATTAGTTATACAATTCTGGTGCATTTTTCTTCATGTAAATCGGTGGAGAAATGACTGAGCTACATTGTTTACAAGTTTGAGCTGTGTGGGAAAGCAGTGGCCAAAAATAGGCACATTCCCGATTTGGCGGACAGGTGACCACACTGCTTTTCGAGACGGCTCAAACTTGTAAACAATGTAGCTCAGTCATTTCTCCACCGATTTACATGAAGAAAAATGCACCAGAATTGTATAACTAATCTCTACCCAAATGTATAAAAATATATGATGTATTTGATTTGGTGGCTATCCAGCACCTATTAGCATAAGGTTGTCTACTCGAGCTAAAGGCTTCACAACGGATAGGATTTGGGCTTAGGTTTGCAGAGACGAAATCATCGATTTTTATGTGGCTTCAATCCTACGGATCCAGAATTTTAATTACTACCTCTTAACCATGTTAAAGTACCAATTTTCACGGGTATTTCAGCGCAGGGGCCACAAATAAAAATTCTGGATCCGTAGATCGATTGGAATTTAAATTCTAAGTAAAATCCTCCTGCAAACCATGTTCCTATGTGCTGTGGTTGAAAAGTTATTAGCCAATCTCTCCAGAGTGCCACATTTGGCAGGGAGAACAGACTGATTTCGCATTTTTGGAATAATAAATACAATTATTACTTGGAAAGCTCTCTCAGTGGATTTATTCACTTCATATCATTAGATTCATTGCAAAATATATTTTGAATTGGTGATGTGGAGGGTACAAGCTCAATGTCTCAAGATATTGGCCCTGTGACACCGTCACAGGGCATGTTACTGGTCATCACACTTATAAGTTACTATTACTAAGGATTGTCCAACTCCAAAATGAATGCCAATAATTTCGAATAAATGCCAGGTGACAGCTGCGACACTGTCATGTGATTGTTACTGCCCCATGATTGGGCGTGTGACGTCGTCTTGGCGTCGTCTTCTCCTCTTCACTTTCACCCCACAATTGCAAGCAGGCATGGGAGGTGCAGAGTCTAATTCTCCGACGCCAAGAGAGCAGGTCTCTGGAGATCTGTCGTCTTATTTCGATAAAAGCGCAGCGATAGTGAGGACCTACACAGACAAGTGCGTGCTGTAGAATTTGGGAACCTGTTGTTACACCTGAATTGAACGACGTTGATAGACTCGAACATCACTATGCTCGTCCCGCTATGAAGACATCCCGAGCGTACTTTGACGACCGTCCGATATCCGCGGTACGTGTATTGCGTTTATGAATGATTAATCTAACGAAGACGTACTTCTTAGATATTCATTGCAATCTTTTCTATGCTTAGCTTTTTACCGGCAGTTACCTTTTTGTGAGTTGAACACCTTTACCGCCGAATGGGTATTGATCGCTCGAGCTGAAACAGAGGGATATCGTTATTGATCATCGTCGCATCTACCGTCACTGCTCTGGTTTTTGCATTTCTTGCTGCTGTCGCCGTCGCACTCACGCTCTGTAAGCCTCCCACTCCCTCTTACTCCTCGAAGACACGACCTAAATTCCAAACAGTGACCTGCCTCGCATCTACCCTCATTGCGACGGCCTTTGCCTCTGCGTTCCTCACATTTGCACTTATCAGCTCCTACCTCTTCCTCCGCCTCGTCATCCTCGTTCGCCGGGACAGTGTACTCGGCATCCCAGCGTGGGTGGGCGAGACCAAACAACGGCTGATGTACGTCACCACCCCCCGTCCCACCACCAAGCCTCCCAGTAGCAAACGAGAAAACGGTCCTCCATCGGAACTATCAGACTCGCCCAGCAGCTCGATGATAGTCGTGCAAGAGATGGGTGTCATTTCCCAACCTTCCGACATCAAACACGAGAGGGAGCTTCATGATGATTATGGAAGTCAGGGGTCGAGTTGATTTTTCTCATATCTTCGGTTTGTCCTTGTAATATTATAGCCACTGTCGTCGTCTTGTTCTCTCGTGAGTGATATGTTAATTGCAAACTAAGTTTTCCCCACAAACGCCCCCCACGAATCAAACACGAAACAACAAGCCTCGTGAACTTTGTTGTCGCGCGACCACGTTAACGAGACGTGTCCCCGTCGCTGCGGAGAATTTGACGCTTTATATGTATAGCTCGACGATGGATCTTTTCTGATCTCTAAATGCCCACTTTGTTCATCGAAAATTTGGTGATGATCGTCATTGAATTTCAGAAGCGACAAGGAAGCCTGAAACTTGAAGAAGCCGTTTGTGATGAGTACTTCGAAGTGTACGTCAGTTTTAGCCAACCTCTTCGCCGCTTGCTCATATGGCGCGTGCAGAAATCGGTTGTATGTACGACCTACTATTCAAATTTTGGTGGCGTGCATCGATCCGAATGCTTTCCTCGTTAGCTATTTCTGAAATAAATTGTCCCTCCTACATAACCAATTCTTCTCATCACAGACGATTCCCGCCCTGTTAATTTTCTGTGCCCTCTTCCCAATTATTTCCATAGCGTAAGTCTTCCTCAGCATCCCCTGTGCACCTCATCAATCTAAATCCCAAACAGAACCGTTTCTTTAACTATTTCCTCAGTATGGAGACGTCTTCATCTACCTGCGTACGCTTTAGCAATGGTGGACGTATCTATGCGTCAGTACGATCTTCCCTACACATTTTTTCTCGGTATACTGACGAATAACTTTGGGACAGTCTCCGCCCTTTATGCGTTTCCCGGAGCTAGCCTCTTCTTCTTCACCGCTCTAGGCATTGCCGCGATTGGTGTTGAGATTTCAACGCCACATATCAAGTATTCTATTTTCCGAGGACGATGCCAGGCCTCGTTGGCCAGAGACGCAATCCGACAGGAAGGAATTCGACTTAGGAGGGAGTTATACCGCGGAGCGACGCGGCTGGCGGCTTTGTTGGAGATTCAGGAAGACCAACGACGAGAAGTCGAGAGTGTCGACTTGAAAAGATCTTCTGGCGAAGGTTCTACTACTGCTCGTGGCAACCTCCCAGACTTCGAGTCGAAAGGGGGCAACGTCGAGCACGCGCGAAAAATAAGCCAATTTGACGTTGAAGGCTGGCTTCTCGTAGCTAGTGCTGAACACGTCGCTTTCACAATGGGCAGCGTGGAAGACGACGGTAAAGGGAATTCGGATGCGGGCAATAGGAAGACGGAGAAAGGTGCTTTTCTTCTCATGTGATGTCCTTTTATCTGACGATTATGTCATGTTTATCAGATACTGAGAAGATTCGTCGAGCATCGCTTTAGATATGTCAAGGACCTCCGTGTATCACCTCGCTTTAGCTAGGTCTCCCATGTTCATATTTCTAAGCAAAACAAACATGGCCCAATCTGTTGCAAACACGGCACGCTATACGACTTCCTGGCGGTCTTAATTTTCAAGATTGGGACAAACAATGTACTCTTTCACAAATATGGCACGCTAATCATTGGTCATTCTTCGCATTACACTATGCGGCACGTCCTATGATATTATTGGGTGCGCGAGGTCTCGCCTAAAGTCACGTCTGTCCCGACTCATCATCCAACCAGCGGATTGAACAACTTCGCTACGGAATCATGACTCGCCTTGAAGTCCACTCATTACCCGCCTTCTCCACACAGGCCTCTACGGATCAACGAACCAACTGCAGCTTTTGAAGAACCCGATTCTCTACCGACCATTCCCGACGAGCTGCATCGTGGCAGCTCCCACCAACACATTGTGAGGTGAGTGCACGGGATAGGCAGGTGTTAGTTAGTGGATAAATGTTGCAGATCTATGTAACCGATGATTGTATGGTAATACTATATCACTGGGAATGTAACGGCAATTTCCTTGGCTAGTGCCTCGCAAACATGGCTCGCTGCTGCGAGGAGCCGGCCGAAGGCTGGGCGACGAGCAGCGGGCTCCTCCAAGTTTGGACCTGAACTTGACCTGAACAAGTAAAATATCAATATCGTCAATGCCCATACCATTACAATTGAGCTCGACAATAAATAAAAAGTTCAGATCACAGTAGAAATCCAAAGCGAGGTGTATGTTGACGGCCGAGTCAACCTCTAGTTGGAAGAACTTGCTCATATTTTCTGAGTCCGTCACTAAGTAGCCAAACTTGCTGCAAAAAAAAAATGTGACTTTCCGGAGGGACGTACTATCACATGGAACAATCAGGGGTAAACAGTACTTCAATTTGATAGCCCGGGCTCCCTACTCATACTGACGGGCCGCCGCCACTGAGAGAGGATTTGGAGAGGATATGAGTGCCGTGGTAAGAGCCCAATCAAATAACACTTACCTAGGAGAGGATACTATGAGTGTCGAGAAGGCTTTGTGATCTGGCCAGGACTCTCGGGGGATACATTTCCAACTCGCTTGTCAAGAGCAGCGAGAATCAACTTCCGAGAATGTTATTACCGCGCGCCACCAGAAGATATCCGTAGTCGAGTCATAGGTGAAACATGACGCAAACTACTTGGGAGAGGATGAGACTGAGACCTTTCATCGGACTCAAACAGAAAATGCTCATGAGCTTGCGAGCCTGCCAATCGCTTCCTCTCGACATGCAGACTTCCACTATTCCACCGTCCTTGCCGTCTTGGAATGTCATAGGAAAGTATGCCGGAATGGTCAAACTGGCGGTTGAAAATGCTGGTAAGCAAGCCCATTCACGCGCGTGCGATCGTCGTCGATGACCTTCCTGCCATCTTCGTAGATCCGGCTAATTGGGAGTGGAATGATAGATCCGTATGGAAGTTGGCTACGAAACATTGGCAGGACTTCAGAGCTAAGTGGTATGGAGCTCCCCAGTGCGCCTCACTGGTCGATCCCAAGTCCACACCCCTGTCTCTTGATCCCCTGCCCCCGGACTTCAGCGACGCTCTACCATCAATTCTCGTGCGCAAGTCTTATTTGACTATGTTCGACCATATCTGGGCACAAGCAATGTCTTTGGAGGGTGCGGTAGGGACTATCATAACTGGTCAGCCTGGCATTGGTGCGTACTTACTTTCCGACTTCACTATCGCAAGATAAATCGTGTTTGAAGGCAAGTCTTTGTTCCAGTACTACCTTCTTGTTCGACTTCTGCAGTACAAACAAGTCGTGCTCTTTTCCATGGATGGCGCGCGTGTGTTCCTCTTCTACCATGATAGAGTCTATACGGCCACCACAGCGTCGCTTGCTGGCGTACAACGAAAACAACGATTCCCTGAACCCAAGTCATTATCTTCGAAGATCTTTCTATGGTCTTTATTTGATATCGAAGGGAAGAACGAGCCGCAGAGATTCATGGTCGAGCGACCGTGTTTGCCAGTGCAGACAGCTTCACCGGATCCATCCCGATACAAGACCTGGGATAAGGAACAGACTCCTCTGTTCACCGGCTTGCCGTTATGGACCCGCGACGAGCTCGCGCAAGGGTACGCCTTGCCAATCTTATGTTTCTGTCCACGTCTGAGCGCACACTTTCCAGGTTTCCATGTCAGGAACGCTACCAATCCCTGTTGGACGCGCTTCGCGAGGGTTATCCAAGCCCCGCTCGGAACGAGAGGGATCCACTAGATTTGTTCCCAGGTGCTCGTGCGGTCCTCAAGGAACGTGAAGAAGACGGTGTTATTTCGTCACCCGAGGATGCCCTCGGCTACCTTCTCGAAGCAGCGATTGACCGTTTCGGATACTCTGCTCACGATGTATTCAGTGCCATCGTCGACTACACCTCGTCCACCCAGCGCCACCAGGAAGCTTTCAGGATCAAATTCACGGATTTCCATGCTGCTGTATCTGCCCTTGCGGTTAATCAAAGTGCCGAACATAGTATATCTCATTGGATCCTTGCTCTCTGGCCAGTCTATCCAGCCCCTTTTGAGAGAGTTCGTTGGGAAGTTAAATTCAAGTCGAAATGGGTTTCCAAGAGCGTGTTCCAGCAATTGCGTGCAGCAGAAGACGACGCACTTCGCCGTCAAATTCGCTTCCTTCAACATATTCCGGAAGCAGGGTCATTGACGGGACAGTTCATTGAGCCTTTCGCTCATGATTCTATAGCAAACTCTACGGGCGGCTTCTGGCCTCTTATCAACACGGCCTTTAACAACGCTGATCCACCTCTTTTCACCGTGCTCCGAGATTCTGTTTCTGATGATGTACAGTTTCCCAAAATCAAGCGTGAGATTGTCAAATTCCAATCCATCGCTGATCTCTCCATGAAGAACAACGTGTACTATATACCTGCAGACACGGACTTCCCGTTGTTCGATTCTTTCACCATTGACCTTAACCATTCAACGAAGTCAGCCGTTTTGTGGGTTTTACAGATGACCACGTCACGACTGGATGGAGGCTCGGCGAGAGGCTATCTGAAGATCCGCAACATTATTGCGAACTTGAAGGGCCAACTTGGGGGGGAGCCGCCAACAAAGAAGACCACGAAGGTGGCCGCTGGGCAGATTATCTCAACGCCGCATGTGCGAGTGTGCTACCTCCTCGTCATTCCGCAAGGCGACTACGAGTCCGGGACTCAGTGGGACTTTCCGAAAGGATGGAATAAGAATTGTGTCAGGCATGATCACCGTGGTAATGTTTATTGCTTGGAGGTCCCTGTTGCGGTATGTTCTACCATTGTCAAGAACATACTGAGTTTTGAATGTATTGTTTCTAGGTATCCGACAACAATACAAACGGCCCCAGAATCACAACAAGCCTCATGAATTTTGTCCGTTAATGAGGCGTGTCCCCGTCGCTGCGGATAATTTGACGCTTTATATGTATAGCTTGACGATGAATCCTTTTTGATCTCTAAATGCCCTCTGGATTCATCGAAATTTTGATGATGATCGTCATTGACCTTCAGAAGCGACAAGGACGCTTGAAAGAAGCCTTTTGTGATGAGTGCTTTGAAGTGTACATCAGTTTTAGCCAACCTCATATGGCGTGTGCAGAAATCGGTTGTATGTACGGCCTACAATCCAAATTTTAGTGGCGTGCATCGATCCGAATGCTTTCCTCGTTCAATGTTTCTGAAATAAACTGTTCCTCCTACATAATCAATTCTTCTTATCATAGACGATTCCCGCTCTCTTATTTTTCTGTGTCCTCTTCCCAATTATTTCCATCGCGTAGGTCTTGCTCCGTATCCCATCAATATAAATCCCAAACAGAACCGTCTGTTTAACCATTTGCTCAGTATGGAGGCGTCTTCATCTGCCTGCGTACGCTTGAGCAATGATGGACGTGTCTTTGCGTCGGCGTGATCTTTTTCTTTCTTGATATACTGACGAATAACTTTGGGACAGTCTCCGCCCTTTACGCGTTTCCCGGAGCTAGCCTCTTTTTCTTCACCGCTCTAGGCATTGCCGCGATTGGTGTCGAGATTTCGACGCCACATGTCAAGTATTTTATTTTCCGAGGACGATCGCCAGGTCGCGTGGGCCAGGGACGCAATTCGACAGGAAGGAATCCGACTTAGAAAGGGGATGTACCGCGGAGCGACGCGGCTAGCGGCTCTGTTGGAGATTAAGGAAGACCAGCGCTCGGAGGTTGAGAGTGTCGACTTGAAGGGATCTCCTGGCGAGGGGTCTGCTGTTATGAACAAGCTGCCGGACTCGAAACTTGAAAGGGAGCAACATCGAGCACGCGCGAAATATGAGCCAATTTGACGTTGAAGGCTGGCTTCTCGTGACCAATGCTGAATGCGCTGCTTTAACAGTAGGCAAGGAGAGTTCGTAGGAAATATGAAGACGGAGAAAGGTGCGTTTTTTCTGTGTGATTTGTTTTTATCTGACGGCTACGGTATGTTAGATATTGAGAAGAATCGTCGACCGTCGTTTTAGATATGTCAAGGATCTCCTGTATTGGAAGCCAGTGTACCATCGCCATGAATTCAAAGTTTTGCCCGACTTGCTCTTTCCTGAACCGTGAGTATGGTGAGTCTGCTGCGTTATAGCAGCCGAATTTGATTTTTTTAAATCGGTGACCACACACCGCTCAGGTGTCGAGAGTACTTACGTGGACATTCATACGTTATTCGGGTACGTTTTCGGAGGCGAGGACATCATCTTATAGAGTAAACAATAGGTGGTTGACAGAATTCCATTTTGATGGCCTGAGGCGACAATAGAAAAGAACCGGAGACAGCTGAAATGGCTCCAAGACAACTTGAATGTTTCTTCAGCTCCTGAGAAATGGAACCCAACTTACGATAAATATGATAAAGGATAAAACGCGCACAACTTGTCTAGCCGAAAGACAAACCAGCAATAGTAATCCCAAAAATCCTTCCAGAATGGCCAATGATTTCATTTTCTGCCTTTAAATTTTGAGGAGGGGGGTTTTAGAGGTGACATATTTCTAGGACCTCGGAAAATCACATTCGGGTTGACTGAATAACATTATGAGAGCCTGAGGTGAGGCATGATCTTAGTGGGACTATCACTTGATTGATTCCATTTATGTGACTTTCGAAGAGCTGTGCGTCGTCCCAGGTTAATAGGTTTGCCGACCGGATATCCATTTCGACTATTCGGGCTTCGAAGACGAGAACCGAAGACACCTCGAATGGTTCTCGAGTGGTATATAAAGCGTGTGCAGGCCAAGTCGAAGGACAAGCCCCCTCACACCCTTAGCCATGGTCCCAAAAATTCTTTCCCTTGTGCTTTTCTTGGCCTTGTCCATGAATGCTTCATCCACGCCATTACACGATGGCGTGCTGAACAAGCGAGCCTACACCTGCCCGAAAACAATTACCAGCCCAAAACTCGGCGAGTTCGTCCTGGACCCAGATCTTCCATCAATTTCAAGTGAGGAGTATAGAATTTTAAATTGCTAGTGTGTCCTTTCTATTTCAGCTACGGCAAGACGAGCTGAGCTGGATTTATTATAAGCTACGTGTTGAAAAGCGATCACAGCCAACAAACTTACTGCAGTTACAGTCTAACGGTGGGTTTGAGTTCGATTCTGATTCTTGTTGGCGCGTGACATGGATTGCTTTTCAGGATGGCCAAGTGATCACAGATCTGGATGAGTTCTGTCCTGAGGCTGTTGAATTGGGGTGTGGTATAAGTTGTAAAAATAGTAAATAGAACACCGGGCCGGGGCTGTTACCAAGCAACACCAAATATTAGTGTCTTCCCCTCACGCTTCAATTGAAGAACACCGGGAAGAAGAAGAACGTGCTGCGCAGTGCACCGGGTCAACGATAACATTAACGAATAAGGCGGTAGAGCATCGGTGGAATCTGATGATTTCGCCGTGTTGATTGCCAGGAAGAACATTCATCGTATTGGGGGCGAACGTGTGCGGGCATTTGTCCAATCAGCTCGCAAGATTCAAGTCGTGTGCCAAACTCCGATATGCACGTTTCTCTGGCACACGAGCACCTAAAGACATGGAGCTACATCAGTCATTATGGAGTTCCGTCTTTGCCACAGTGTTTTGCAACTGGTCTGCCACGATGCCACCCATTGCCTTGTTATAGCGACTCGATCTCATCAATCGCACACTTGAGCCTATTTGAGCCCCACCTATGCCCGACAGCCGAAAACACTTATACGCTGCCTGTTGTAACCCTCCTCGCCGTGCGAAACGTCTCCCGGTCGCTGAACTCCCCTTGGACCTCACTCAGGAAGACCCTGATATGTCGCTTCCTCGACAAATCCTACCCAAGAACTTATCTCACCCAATGAAACCAACCACAAACCCAGTTTCCGACGAGCATGCTGTGCCAGCTCAGCACGCTCCTGTCCCTTCGAAGCGGGGTCGCAAACCTGGTCCCCTATCTCGTACTGCACGAGAAGCCCAGAGACGGCTTAATCATTCTATCATCGAGAAAGCAAGGCGCACCAAGATCAACGAGGCTTTAGCCACACTCAAGCAGCTCGTCCCGGCAGATTATGGCTGCTCCAAACCTCCTGCGGACGACGAAGACGAAGACAATGAAGATGAGGAGTATCAACAGGGTACGAAGAAGCCAAAGTCGAAGAAGGCAGGGAAGAAGGAGGAGAAAGAAAAGGAGTTCAAGCTCGAAATCCTTGTCAGAACAGTTTCGTTCATGCAGGATCTTATCAAGCGAGTTGCTGTTCTGGAGGAAGGAGCTCTCTCTCCCCAGCCGTGTCCTACCTGCACAGATTCAGGATCCACAGACGCGAAGAAGCGGAAACGCCCCCACCTCGACGAAATCGACGGTGAACCCCAATCCGACCAACCACCCCGCGAAACAAACCGTCCCCGTCGTTTAACCGAGTCTTCTTCCGGGGGATCCTCCTACCCCGATAACACAGTCCAACCACAGCGCACACCCCTAACCCAACCCCAAAGCGACGCTCGCCTCCCCTCCATCTCCTCCTGGCTTCCCATCTCCGTCATCGACCCATCCCTCCTCCCTCCTCCTCCGCCCCAGCGCACCCCACCCACTCCGCGCTCATACCTCCCCTCGCCCCCCTCCTCAACGCACTTTGACCCCGTACGCACGTCCCTCGTGCCCCCCGCGCTGAGTCTGGGCCCCATCGCTTTAGCTGCGACAGGTCCTTCCAGCACGCGTCCCAGGGCGTCGTCTACTCTGTCAAGCGTTTCCACCCAGAGCAGAACACCCGAAGACGAATCCGCTGCGTCCCTCCTCCTGCAGATCAGCGCTTCGTCCCCGCCGTTCAGGGCCTTACCCTCCTCATCGACGTATGGCCTCCCGGATCCGAGCAAGTTCACGCTTCATGCTTCTGACAGTGCGAATAACGCAAAGCCGGGTGTTTTGAAGGCCCAGACGCCGGGGTCGTTGTTGGGGTTGAATCATCGTACTGGGAGTGCGAGCGGGAGTGGGGGTGGGAAGCAGTAGGTTTTGTGGTGTAGGTGTTTGCCATGGGTTCTTATTTCTTGATTATCGATGGACATGCGAAAAGATCAAATCAATTAGATTGATTGTAACATACTATGATATGTAGGTTATTGCTAGTACACTGGGCCGAATCCTCAGTAGAGGGAGGTCGTTGTAATGTAGGTACCGAATTCGACTGGGTTCGATTGGGGTGAAGGAGTGACAGCAGATGCTGTCTTCTTCGTAGTGAGTGATACACTCTGGGTGCAAGTTGCATTTGGGTGGATGGATAGTTTAGGTGATTTGCGGTCGTTATGCTGGATCATGTGGAAGTACAGGCTAGGCTGCAAAATGCGATTCGCGAACGCAACAAAGCATCTCCATGCAATGTCGTCGTGGCGAATCTAGATCGTCAGTAATTAGACTTCGCAGAGAATATTGATGTAAAATGGAGATGAATATGGTCAAGTTACTGCGTCCCTTGGATGACAGCGTCAGCGGGGTACTCAGCCTAGAGAAAGTTTCAATATTACTTGGGTGAGGAAGGCGAGGCAGCACAGGCAAAAAATACATACGCATTAAATTGACATATATTCGGAAACTTGACGGAGGAGAAACAACTGTGCTTGGAGGAGTTTGTGATGCGCTGAGAAGTTGAGGTGTCGAGTAACAACGAAAAAGGTGCTTGGCGATTCCGTTTGATCTCTTTCTTCATCTGCCCTAGTCTTGGGATCATACAAGGGACTTTCGAAGGTGGAGGCAATCGTACCTGCGGCCGGCGCCTGGCCTCCTCGCATCGATGGTTCGACTTTGTCAACCTAGAGGCTGTACTAGGTGCGATGATTTAGGCAATTTTGCATTTTCCTCCATGATTCGAGTGAGCGTGCGTGAATGGACAAAAGCTTGTCTTATGTTTAATCCTCAACTTCTTTCAACGCTAGCGTAGTTCGAAACTCACCTTGGTGACTTGTAGCTGGACGATCCGCTGAATGGGAGGGAGGTACATATTACGCGGCCCGACTTTCTTCTCCGTTTATAAGTGGGCTCAAATTCAAAATGTCGGGCTTTCCAAGACCATGTTTAAGACTCTACGGCATCATATTGAGCTTTCCAAAGTTTTGAGGCATCGGTACAAAGTCCAGAAGCTGAGCCTGTCATATTCGAGGTATCCATCCCAGGCTCGAGATTTCGAGGAGTCCTTGCGCCAGATGGTCTCGTACATTCAAGCAAAGGCCCAGTTCTTCGTGCCAATCTCCAGACCGAGCGTAATGGTATTCGAGAAGCTACCCCAGGCTCAATATTTGGGTTCAATATCTTCGTTGGACGCGTTGATGCTCAACGATAACATCTTGGTCCAGTCACATTGCTGTGACACGGCTTTCCGCACCCCCGGTGTAGAGTCTTGCTGCCTGAGCCTCAGTCCGTCTCAATCCGTCTTGAAAAACTTAGAAAAAGCTTCGTTGGCCTCTTCATCTCCTTGTGTGCACCCAGGTCATTATGTATTACGATCAGCCGACCAGCTCACGATGGAAGCTAACGAATAAATCCCTCATAAAGGAGAGCCGTCAGCAGGTTCTGCATCCATTGTCACCTCGGTTTTGCCACTATAACCCACTGCAGACATAATGGATGCTAATATTGCTGCTCTATCCAAATATCAGATTTCCAACTTCTTCAAGAAGAACGCTCCTATGGCACAGCAGCAATGCAATCATTAGGCTGAACAACTTACAGGCATGTCTGTTAACGCGGCACCTGTGCACTGGCAAGGCGGAGCGAGCTACGCTGTCATCTCTAGTGTATTATTATCCAGTTTCGCGCTGGCGACTCGGCTTTGGACATGGATCTCATCGAGTGCGTCGAGCAGGCATAAGACGGATTCACGCCACGTCACCACTTTGGCGGCAACTTGGACAAGCTCCATGTCTATAGGATGAACAATATCGGAGGAATCGCGATGTATCTTGCCCGAGATAAGTTAAACGAGGACGATTTCAGGCTCAGGCGGCAAACAGTGGGGCACTTTGCCAGGTAAGTCTAGATCAATGTCCCCTACGTTCCCTCACTCCATCTAAAGGGAACCGCGCAGCATATTAATTTAAAGAGATGATTTCGGCCACACAGGTTTTTCGCCTCGTCATGGAATAAGACGCCCAGCCGAATGCCAAGTCCAAGTCGCGCCTTGCAGTTCAGCGAGTACTCATTGGAACACTCTCAACTTCAAACAGGATTGCCCATGCACTTTCGCCTGGCCTGTTTTTGGAACATGGTTTCGATTGGAAAGATGGAGCCAAGGCTCCCGCCACCGAAGAATTGGAAGAACTTCAGTATTACCTCGAGGCGGTCACGACACTCTGGGCGCAAACAGATCATGCTATTGGTGAATGTTGTGTGACTGCTCTTCATGAAATCCAGTTTTACCTATGTACGTTGGTTCTTGTTTTTTTATGAATTTAAATTCAAGCTTGAATATCAGGCTCATTGACAGACAACGGAGGACTTGTTGTGGCACAGTATTACTGGACAAGGACACAGGGAATGCTGCTCATCGACATTCTCTCTCATTCTCTCCCAGTGTCATGTTTCATCCGGGCTTGCACCAGCATCGTATTGGAGTCCTGTAAGGTTATCAAAGATTCAAATCCACCTCTTTGAGACGGTCACACATCCATGTAAACTTCTTAGTTATGTCTTGCATACCTGTCTCAGTGCCAGTTCCGACTTGAACAAAAAGAATGCTGAACAAGCTGCTTCGAAAGCGCTGAAGTTCCACGTGCCATGGGAATCAGCGTTGTTGCCAAGCCACAGTCACTCAACAAGCTGCGTGGTTTGAATATTTATGGTGCATGCATCCAACATGCATCGCTGTCTACGAATTCAAGACTTACTCTCTATCATCTTTCAATGTGTTCCGACAGCATCACTAGCACGGCTCGCAAGGACGTGTACCACTTTTCAAGACCCAGCCTTGGACATCCTTTGGCGCACTCAACACACCCTCCTTCCTTTATTGAGATGTCTCCCACAGGACTCCTGGGTCATTCAAGGTGGAAAATTTGTGAGCAACATTCTTGAAACTCAAGAACAGTGTAATTTTTGAGCTTGATTGTACTCTAGAAAATCACCAGGAATCTTACAGCATCTGATTTCGAAAGAATCTATGTTTACTGCCACAGAATTAGATCTCTTACCCTGTTTTCGGTTTCTGGGCGTTTTGAAGCACAAGTCCTACCCATGATCTGGTCCCGAAAACCATCTCCAGGTCCTCTTTTGCGTAACCTGTCAGCTGTCATGCTGGTCAGCAACGACTTCAATGGTATTGCCATTTTTCCTCGCCTTATAATCGGCCCACATATCAGGACAATAAACCTGTACTTGAAGGATTCGTTTTCGTGGGCAAATTTAACGGCCATGCTAAGGAAGGCCGTACCGATGGATCTTTCAAGTTTTATGCTCAGAAACGTTGCCCCCACCCCATCGTGGTCAGAGGCTGAGTCATTGGAACTTTTGTCGATCCTTCGCGGCGCCAAGACACTGGACACCGATTCCATGTTCCTCACGTCCCGTGCCATATCCCTCCTTGCTACATTCCCTGCACTCGAAGATCTCAAGTTTTCAGTTACAGAACAGGAGATGGAGGATTGCACCCATTCTATGGTTGGGAATAGTTTCCGGGCCATCACTTGCCTGGCCATTCGCTCAGATACCGACAATGCCTGTCAATTGATGCTCATGAAAATACAGTCAAGAACATGCCGGTTCTTAGAACTCTGCCGAACCTCACACAATAGCTGGGATGTTGGGAAGCTTTTTCTAGCTCTTCACGCATGCAACATGGCATCAAGCTTGGAAAGTTTACACATGTGCAATCGAGGGGTGGGCTACGACTCTTTTGACATAAATGTTCGTGCGCTTAAACACTTACATTCATTCGAGCAATTGCGCGAATTGTCTGTAGACCCATCTTCCGTTGATCTGTGTGACAACGACCTTTTGGAATTTGCAAAGTCATTACCCCAACTGCGATCACTTGTTTTCTCTGAAGACTACGTCCTAAATAACCTGCCGAATTGCACATTCATTGGAATGCAGCACGTCATTCAGTTTTGTCCAAATCTGCAACACTTGACACTTTGCGTTGACGCACGTCAAATCCCGATATTTGCTACCCAGTCTGACGGAGAGTATCCTGTTGGCTTTCACCTTACTACCCTCGATCTCCAGAACTCCCCTGTCTCGAATGCCGAGGATGTTGCATCCTATTTGATCATGCTGTTTCCAGCTCTCAAGAATTTTTGGACTGCATATAATGATGGAGGAACGGATTTTGAGGAGGGGCAGGTCGACATCTATCGGGCGATCTGGTTAGAAGCAGAGGGACTACTGGAACACACATTTAGACAATGGTGAGTCATACAGCATCTTTCTCATTCCCATATAGAAATTCGCTTATAGGTCGTCAGAACCATGATCATTCAGACACTCAAGGATTATATGAACGCTTACGATTATCCGCAATAGGAATTTGGTAATGACTGTAAAATTACATTTTTCTCAAGGAGTTGACTCAAGGTCGACGTCAACGAACTGGCCGTTGAAGTCGTGGATGAAAATGGACAGCAACGCAAGCTAGGAAAACTGCCCTCTTGCCCGACGGGACGCTCGCACGAAGTGAATAACCCTCCAGATTACTCTCAAGAAATTGACGACGAGCCCCCAAAATAGAACGCAGTAACACATGTTAGGAGAAGTTGGCGTCGCAGCCCCCGAGACAGATGTTCCTTCAAAAGGACGAAGCACCATTTCCCCTCTCCCTTACCCCTACCCATATCTCAAGAGGCTTGGCAACTATGTCCTTAACCCTGGGTGCCCTCCAAAGGAAAGAAAACCAGCACTCAACAATGACTATCGGTCCCCTTTCTCCAACCCACCCTCCCCCTATCCTTCCTTCCCCTAAAACTTTCCACTCATCCATAGAAAAGCTTCGAACGAACGCATCCCTCTATCCACACCACGAAGAAGCCGAGGGGCCCAGTGCGAACTGCACAGACGCGGACTCAAACACAGAATACCCATTCAACATCATGGACGCAACGTGGATGACGGCAGGCGAAACCGACCGTTTCTTACCACGATCAATGAGTAAAGGGGAGCATTTGAGTTTAGAGTGGGGTGGTTGTCGAAGGCCAGCTGTCCGAGGCCGCGTCCTTTCCACCAGGTGGACGCACTCACCCGAATTTTACGATTGTGAAAGTCATTTGGGGTACTACAACCGGAAGCTCTTTCATCGCAGGTTGCTGGCGGGGACTTATTTCGGCATTTTTTTCCTTACTATTGTAGGGATCTGTCTCATTTTCCAGGGATTGACGCAGTAACTCTTCCATAAATTTCCTTGAAAAAAAAAACATTTTTTTTGGTTGTCATCATTTGCATGTGCAGAGTTTCTTTCTATGAATGGAGTGGGATGATCGTAAATACAAAGATGACGGTGTACAGACAACATAGAACGACAGCGCCAGGCGACCAGATAGCGAGTTAACAGCGTACGAAATAAATATCCGACGAAATGAAAAAAAGTGAGATAGTCAGCTGAAGACCAGCCTTTTATGGATAGCCGTTCCAGAAGGGCTGGCTAGTCGCCGCGTGAGACGGAGGTGGCCCTGGCCACGTCTGAGTGGGCGATTCTCCCTCTACAGAAGTCATACGATGATGCGAGTGACTGAGTTGCTGGTGAGGATCGGAATATGCAGGTGGTGGTGGTTGTAACGCGTCACTGGGGCCGCGGTGAAACTGTTCGTGATGGTGGATCTGATGCGAATGAAGTGGTTCATACGCATGAGGTGGCAAAAGCGCGTCCATGGGCGGTTTCGCGTCATACATGGCCTGCCGTTCGTATGCGGCAGGCGTGCTAGGGACAGACGAGATGGCAGCTTGCTCAATCGTAGCCTGTAGTCCAGCCATGGACAGTCCCGACCCAGACGATCTCTCACACCCGGGTTCATAGTGGATATAACCCGTAGGGCTCGAAGCGCTAGTCGAACTCGTCGTTGCAGACGAGTGAACAAAAGCAGGGGGGTTCCCATGATGTGACCCAGCCGTTGTTCGATACGTCAATGTTGGCGTTGGTGGCTGACCACCAACACTATCACTTGGCGATGTATATGGTGAGCTGGTAGAGGAGTGACTTGGATTCGCGCACGGACTAGGTGCTCCGGTAGACGCGTAAGAAGCCGCAGAATCTAAAGAAGCTTGAACATGATCGAATGATGAGGTGTGTTGACGTTGATCATAGCCATGTGGCGGGGGTGGTCCGAGATCAAACAATGATGCCTGTACTTGCTGTTGTTGGTGTGGATGACTGAACATCTGGGGCGAACTATTATATGAAGCGGGCGATGACATTTGCTGTTGTTCACGCATCCTGTATTCGGTGAACGGCGAGTAATCTAGAGGATGGGATTGTTGTGACGAGGGTTCAACACCTGTCTGAACGTGGCTAAGCGATGAAGAGCGCGATCGGTATGTGTCAGTGCTCATCGTGAGCATTGACGACTTTGAATGCACGGGTGATTGTTGGGGTGGATACATATTAGCAGCAGAGCTTTCCCTCGACATCATCCTCGGAGCGGACGTCATCAGAGGAGGCGGAGCCTGCATCTTACCCCTCTCTCTACCACCGTCCGTCGTCGTTTCAGAGGCCGTCTTGTGTTTTGGGACAAGAGGCCCACTCTCCTTAAGCCTTGCACGAATGCCCACAGCCGGATAGGTATGAGTCTTCTTTGCGTGCTTCTTATCCTTCCCCCCGGTGCTGGTCTTGCTTTGTGCGGAACCAGAAGAACGCGACGTAGGTGGAGACGGCAACGACTCTCTACCCCTCTGAGTAGCAGGCGGTGGCTGGTGTGTCGAAGGGAACGTAGTGGAAGTCACAGATGAGGGTTGTAGTTCAAGGCCTTGATACAGTAGTGCTTCAAACCCACTAGGTGGAATGCTATCTCCGCCCTGCCCAGTGCTCAGAGAACGAGGCCCATGCTCCTGCTGGCTACGCTTCCTTTTCAAAGAAGACGCAGCAATGCCCCTCCCTTGATTTCCCGCAGCCAACCGCTTGTTCAACGCAACGAGGACCGTCTTCCGCCATTCAGACTTCGCGTTCAGCTTCGAAGCACACTCCAATCCCACTGCAAGTTGTGCCTCCAGATCCTTGTCATTGAACTTTGTCGTGAAGCTGGCGTGCGCGCAGACAACGGTAGCGTCAAACACGACCTTATTCAATGGGTAAAAGTCGAAGATGGTAGGGATGACGCTGTAATTCGTGTTCAGCAAGACGTTGGCAGCACTCAAGATTTCCTGCGCGGCCGTCACACAGGCTTGAGAGGCAGAGCTCCAGGCCCCTAAAGACTTCGGTTGCGATGATGAAGAGGACGGCGATGAGGACGAAGTTGAGCGGAGGAAAGGTACATAGACCTTCCAAACCAACATGTTTGCCATAATCGCCAGCTCTGCGCTTTGCACCAGCAGCATCGTTTTCTCTTTGTTGACCTTCTCAGGGTGTTCCCCTGGCTGGAGAGGGGGAGAGTCCAGAATCATTGAGGAATCCTCCGATCCCTTCAGAGGACCAGATCTTGACAGCCGCAAAGCGGCGGGTAGCCTATCTATGAACCGTCTGACCTCTGAATCTAAGGTGGCTGCTTGATCCAGTGTATATCCGCAACAACAGTCGGGGGTAGCCGTACGCTGCTTGATCATCTGCGCCAATTGCGTGAGCCTGACATGGGGTTAGAGTGGACTACTTTAGTTGCAATAATGAAATAACATACCGGCATCGAACACCAAAATACATTTCACTACTCGAAGCAGAACCCGACTCAGTGTCGTCATCGTCATCATGACTATCATGCTCGCTCTCCTCGTCTTCCTCAGTGGAAGCACATTCTGGCAGTCTTGTGGTATACGTGAACGAAGGCGCCAAGGGAGGCTGACCCAAGATGTCTGACGTGAACCTATAACCAGTTGAAAGGTTCTGTCAGGAGGAAAACAAGAAGAGACCTACAAGTCATAAAACAGAACATCCCACCAAACCATCCGCCTCATCTCCTCCCGTTCCCTTTCTTTTCCTCGGCCCTTACTTTTGGCTGATTTCCGTTTCCCGGTGTCCCTCCCCAGGCCCAAAGTCCTCGCAGCAGTATACGTCTTCCCCACAAGATGGGACACTACAGCTCCCGTTTCTCCTCCATCCTCCTCTCCGCCTGGAGAAGAGGATGAAGTGGAACGGGAGTAAAGCACATAGACTGTGCTTACCAAAGATGCCAAAAGGGAATCCATCCTTTCTGGCTCCTCGACTACAGCACTGGCCGCATGAGTCTCCCATACCCCCAACGCTTGTTGAGAGAGTGCGTACAAGAACGCAGCATTTGCCGAGTTTTCGCCATTTCTGCTGGGAGGTGCTGCATGAGCGCCAACAGCTAAAACAGCACACATGCAAGCGAAGAAAGAAAGAGACGTTTCGCCCCCTC
Source organism: Laccaria amethystina LaAM-08-1 (assembly GCA_000827195.1). NCBI lineage: Eukaryota > Fungi > Basidiomycota > Agaricomycetes > Agaricales > Hydnangiaceae > Laccaria > Laccaria amethystina. The sequence goes on along the minus strand of KN838549.1, from coordinate 378,568 downwards.
CATCTTTGTTCCACACACCACCAATTCCGTCCATGTCATCCCCAGGGGGAGCCTGACCGCCATGAAAATAGATCGCTTTTGCTTTCCGTGCTTCCCTCTGCTGCCTGGCTGCATCACGCTCGTGCTGAGACGCGAGGGGTCCAGACAAGACAGCCAGGCATTTTCTTTTGAACGCCTTCCAACCGCCTTTTGTGGTATTGAAAGGGATGGGGCGCATGCGGAACACTTCCTCAGCGTTCCGGAGGAGTTTTGTACAGTGGGAGAACGAAGGTAATTGAGAAAGGAGGGCGGAAGTTATCTGTGGGTGGCTGTATTGGGACGATTGGGAGAAATTATACGCGGGAGTCGATGATTGCGGGTACGGGGGAGGTGACATGACGGATGGGCTTGAAGGAACGATGGCAGGAGCGGAATGGTAGATACTTAAGGGCGGGAGGAAGAATTGTTGCTGCTGCTGCTGCTGTTGGTGAGTGTCTGATTTGAATGGGGAAGATGAGCGTGAGGGTTGCACAGATCTCTGTGCGCTGCTCGTGTCGATGGTAATCATACCATGGTGGGGCTGGGTTAATTCCATCTCAGTAGGGGATGGCTCTAACTTGATAAAGCCCGAATTCTGCATGTGCGACTGTGGCACTTGCGAAGAGGCAGCGAATTGCGAGACGCCTAGATCGAGATCCTCCAACCAGATGGAGGCCAAATCCTCCGCAGACAACGCGAGGGAGTCGTTTTCTGAGGAGTAGGCCGCTGCACTGTGGTGATGATGGTGGTGGTGCGACCCCCCTGTGGAATGCGGAAAAGAGGCGGGGAGTGGTTGGGCGCAGGACGAGCTCGATGACGGGTATGAGAAGGGGTAAGAAGACTGGAACGCGGGCGCCGCCTGGCCAGCCGTTATCATTGCAAGCGTCGACTCGACTTGGATGAGGCGATTGTTAAGTGAGTGGAGATCGCTATTGGCCAAGTCAGCGGTGTTAGAGACAAAGACGGACTTGCATACACTTTCTCTGCGGCTGCTGGGGAGTATATACACCTGGCGACAGTGTCGCGTTTTGTGCAGCTCCCACAGGGAGTTCTTCTGTCGCATTTCAGTTTGAGGCGTTTGCACTGGTTGTTGGAAAGCTAAGCAAGGAAGTGCGTGAATGTGGGGGAGCGCGCGTACCTCTGCGCATACGACGGTGATACGTGACCGTATTTGTCTGGATAGAGAAGATCAGCGGAGAGAAATCATGAGAATGTGGAGATGAACGCACGGGCCCGTTGAGGAGGATGATAAAGGGAGTTGGTTAATGTTGGGATCCATTGTGGTGGTAGTTGGGAGGGACGGTGAGCATAGGTTGTGAATAATAAGTACTAGGTGAGTGTGTCGACTATCATCCGAGTCGGATGCAGCCAACGAATCTCATTGGGTTAGCAGCAGAATCAAAATTCCCTCGGAATCTTGCACTTTTCATCTGAATCCCGTCCCTGATCCTCACAACTGGCATAAATATCCCGATTCAGTCCCGATTCAGTTTCTGCCGCGGCCCATTTGCTTCCGTCTCCGGATCCATTTCCACCATTCATCAGAAAAACAACGTCCAAACCCGTTACAAACATCAAACGTTTATCGACCTTTTACCACAAAAGGCACACCCCATTCCGTTCTCAGCTCGTTTCAATCACAATGCCACACAGTCACTCGTTTGCGTCATATCGAATCGGCTCGATTGCCCTGGGCCCTCGAAAAGCAAGACCCTTTTTTAAATATTTACCCACCCCATTTTCTCATCGTCTCCCTCCGTCCACATATCGCTCATTGGCTTCATTAGAGTTATCACAGGTCCCAGGCACTTCGCAATCGCTTCCTACCCCTAGAACAGGGTAAGCCCGGGTAAGCACAGAAAGAAGCACACCGAAAATCGTGATGCGTCCCTGCGATTCTTTTCTCGACATGACACCCTTCTTTCGCCATGCAAACACATCTTATCGGCACTTTGCGCAATTAAAGAAACCCCCACAGTGACCTTCGATCCGGACCGCCGACCCCAGAACGTGAGTAGCCTCCCGTCCTCTCATCCTGCATTCGTACGAGATGAAGTTGAAAAATGTTTTCAGTCGCCTCAAGCAGATTCCGCTTACACGCGAACTTATCAAGAAAAACGCGGTTGCTTCGATCTTGTTACAAGTATCGATCACGGAATTCAGTGAATCGTCACCCAAAACATGGTGCGCTCGCTCCGAATTACCCATATTTATGTGCGGTTACGGTCCGTTCTCCCCCCCAGTCATTTCTTACATCTTCTATTGAATCAATTCCATGCCTTTCAAGTCAATTTCGATTTTTTGGGGGTGACATACCACAAATCACAAAATGGGGGTACGCGAAAGTCATTGTATCAGTGAAACGCTGTTACCACCAAGGACGATGACCACGGAGCCTGAACTGATGGCGTCGCAATGCTTTATTATTGCAAGAACGTCCGAGCCTGCCCGTACCACTGGCCGCCGCTCCGCCATCTCTTGGATTTGAACGAAAAGGACACCGCACTCCCTGAGCGCGCAATTGCACCTTCTATCTCGACTTTGTAAATTACGACGGTTGAAAACGCGCGTAACACCCAATGCCCAGTTGCCGCGTGGCTACTGACACCCACATTCTCGCTTAAACTGGTCTCGATCACCAACTGCGGGCGCTCCTTCAAAGGTAAGCCTCCCGTTCATTCCAAGCTCAATTAACGGCGACCTCTGCCGTTACGAAATTAATCTACTCCAACCCGAAAACGCGTCTGATCGCAGTCGCGGGACCTTGACTAGTCATCGCGTAGCCGTGTATAACCCTCGCAATTTGTACATTTGAGGTGGTCATTTCACAACTTGAGCGATTGGCGACATCTTCCCCCGTACCTGACTTTTTGAATAGCAACAGTTGATGATCGTCAGCCTTTCACATCCGAGTCGGCGTCTAGCGAACTAAGTAGACCCAAAGGAGTACAAGGCCCAACCAATCGAATCTCAATCGACACTTCACGTCGACACTAAACTTAACAAGAACTGGGGAGGGAAAAAAGGAAAACGACACGTAGCAACGTGTGGCATACTTGCCTCAAAACGAAACAAATTTCAAGACACGGCTGTCAAACTTTGTGCAGAACGTCAAGGTCGTTGCACTATAGATTGAAGAAACAGAACCCCGCCACAGGGAGACGTAATTCTGGATCTAGTAAGCTTTCCATAGATAAGTAAGGGATGGTGGATAACTACCAAGCATTTTGGAACAATGGAATTTATCTGAATTTATTCAACATAATGACGGGCCCTGATTATGACAGATGGATCAGAGGTTTCTGACTGTCAACTGTTCACGATCGTAATAAGGTGGCGTTGCTTCAAAAATATAACAAAAACCAGATGCGAGTTCACGCTTTATACTTGGTATCAATGCGAAATTGGTTGTAGGTTGAATGGAAAGCTTCGCGCAACCGGTAGGCCGGTACCGCTACTCGACAATTGTCAGTGAGGTTACTTGATATTAACGGGAATCAGTTAATCGTTTATTATTGACGGTCACTCGATCCCAATTGTGAAGAAAAAAAGGCTGAAGTTCATAAAAGGAAGAACAATCACGGATATGTTTTCCGTTGTGAAGTCAACCCGGCCGCTGCGGCAGACCTCGACTTTCACAATCCCACTCGACCCTTCCGATATATCTACTACCACCCAATTCATTCTCTTGTCTTCTCCAGAGTAGGTACAATAGCGTGTGGATCACCTGAAGCGAGACGCCCTTGGCAAGTTCACGCCCTACGCGTCACGTTTTTTTTTACAACCCGTCTTGGGACCTAGGCCTACAAGTTAACACATAAGAGATAGATAAAAATTCTAACGTATGATGGCCGCCGGGCACGATCTTGCTTGGTGATTCTTTCATTGTAGCGATTGCAGAATCTCCGAGTCAACACAAGCGGATCTCAAAAATGGATATGTTCTCGTAGGACCACCACGAGGTGTCTTGATGCTGGAGGTATTAAGACGATGTTGAGATGTTTCTAGAAAGCCGAAATATGCTGCCTTTCCACACGTTCTGCGTCTCTTCGGGTGAATGTGAGCCAGAGGGTCGCACTTTGAGGAGACACTTTACTTTTATCCAGCACATATTTGATGCAACTTGCCGCAACATAGTAATTATTGAGAAGAGCTAAAAAAGTCGGTCGACCTTCAATTTTCTCTGACTGCTTGGCCAAACGAAAACCGTCAAGAAATCATTTCCACTTCATGTAGACGCATGATAAGTAATAGCGTTTGTATCTGTCAAGTTGGTGTCGTCAACAGCGCTAGTAAATCATGTATCAATTGCCTATTCAGGCGCTCACTGGTTTTAAAATGACTTGACAGGATAGTTTTTTGTCCTCAAATCGTCGCTTATGGACGCCCTAGATAAGGCATGTGATCCTGCCACTGAGTCCAAGTGTGAGGTTGTGGAGCCTACATGCTAAAATTGGACGGACGCTTTTCAAGACGGTGACACCAATCCCAAGGCGGCTTGATTCGTACACGGCTTGGAGCTTGAGGACTTGAGGGCTGAAATATGAAGATGACTTGTGGTCTTCTCAACCTGGCTTTCGCGACATCATGTCCATAATATGTTCCTTAAAGCGAGGCGGCCGTTGTACTTACAGGAGAAACGGTTTATAACTTTTGACTCCCCGTTGATTTTTTTCAGTCTAGACCAGGGCGGTTCGAGGGGGTTTGCAAAACATGGACGATGAGAATCGAGATCGCACGATGGAGATTAGGGAACAAAGCGCGTTGACCCGCTCCGGAGAATGCCGAAATCTTTAGTCAAACACTGTCCAACACTGTCAGTCCAAATTTGACGACCTTGGGCCGAATGACAGTCTAGCAACATCTTCGAGCGATTCTGAGCTTGTTGGCTCAGACGTCGTGAGGAACCTCAAGGCGATGGTGGAAATCTTGAAGTCGGCGCGCGAGTTGTGCACGAAGAGAACGACAACCAGCACTGGAAGCCATCGCCCATACTTATGCTGGGATCGAAAAGGGATTGCTTTGAGATATGGAAGTGACGTCGTGGACACTGATATCTGACAGGTTGTATCAGACCTATTCTGGATGACAATGGGCAGTTTGGAGGCAATGATTATCACGGCTTCCTGGGACAACCTCAAGTTGACACCATAGACGGTATCTCATACAGTCAAGATAGACGAGATTGGCGAGATGGGACACTGGTCTGCTGACGGGTTGTGTCGCCATCTTTGTCTCTTAGAGGGTCTCGTTGCATGAGCAATGACGTCTAGCTGCCTCGGGGTTGCTCACCGCATGTTCCCGTAGAATGAAGCTGCGGCACATTCAGATGTGGACGAACACTTTCTTTTACTGTGTCGCTGCCATGATTCTGAATGACTTGAAGATGGCCGTCCCTCCTACTACTATCCCCCGTAATCATAATCTCGTGCGTCCGAGCCTTCCCGTTCTCTGAATGCTCTTGCTTAACTTTATGTGGAGTGCCTCATGCAGCGGCATTCCTTGCGAGAATCGAACGGTCTACGTCCCCTGCTCACACTGCTCACAGGTTCTCGAGCCCCCTTTTTGTTCATCAATATACAGCAAACCCAGGACTCGTACTGTTTTGGCGAACGGACGTGATCGGACCCTCCTCATCCTGAAGCTTAAATATCCACTGTAGGGGGCCCTGGGGAGAACTTCAAAGGAGGCAATTTCTGTAATCTGTGAGATTATTGCACTCTGGGAGAGATCCATGTTTCACACCTACGTCAAAAGTTTACTGACTCTTCTTTGGTCCGGGAATAAATGCAGGATAGTCGCAAGGATTCCAAAGTCCATGAAGATTACTTTTTTCAAGTTCTTGCAGATAGGGGCGAGTTTGCACACGTTTTGTTGCTACCAAATCAGATCAGTGTCATTCGCCTTTTCCTTTCCTTGCTATCATCTGACCAGTTCGGTCCGGTCCTCGAGATTGCTGTTTTGCGCACACATTTCAGAAGATATTGGCAGCCAACTCGTCGTCATAGAACAAATGCTGAAGATACACAGGCCGGTCAATCATTGAGTTAAACACCGCTGTGCGACAAACGAATCGGCGTTGTCGTGGACCCTGTTTGAATTTCTAGTCCTGTTTTTATTCAGCGAACATTCGAAATTACAGATGCCGCTCATCTGCTCCGCACTATCAGCAACGTCACTCGATCAAGGAGACGGCCCCTTGGCGCGCTCGAAATCGTGTTGTAAACGGCAAAGACTATCCAGGTGTTGTTGGTCACAAGACAAGGCGTGCCGATAATCTTAAAATAATTGCACGTTTTCGCCGCCCCCGATAGAAATCGTCAACTACTGGCTGCGGTAAATCTCTAAATAATGTTAACGGCGTCCAAGGAGAGATGAACCTACAAGACATTAGTGCATATTAGCCTGAGGGACAATCAGCCTCATCACCTTAAAATATATATCCATCAGTCGAACTCCCGGCGGCAGGAGGCGCCAAGACCTACGACTCGACGGGGGCCCTGTCAACGAGGAACAAATGCCTTGATGAGAAGATTAACTTCAACTGGGAAGAACAATCCAACGGAACGTCATTCGTCCATCATATTGCCAACGCCAGACAATTCTCGGGCATTACAATGAACTGAGCCAGAAACTCAGCGCTCCCCGCATGTACGCTTGTACAAAGGATCTTGCGCGTTAGTTGACCCTGCGGGCTATTAGCCAGTTGCCCCGTGAAATACACATGGGGTACCCTTTGGATGAACCCAGGAGCTAGAAGGGCCCTACCAATCTGGCGTGGCGGCAAGCTGAGCACAGTTCGTTGAAAATTGTCAAGGCATGCCCCCAAATTCCGTACTTTAGCGGGAGGGCAGACTGCGTGTAGTACCTTTTTGTGTAAATTCGATGGTATCACCTCAGGGAGCTGTACCCTCTAAACGTTTAACGGACTTACGAGGTAATTATCTTCTTTCGGCCTGCACCCTTGCTTGAATTACGTCTGTACATCATCCCGGTCGGGTTATCTATTTAAGCATTCCGAAGGACAAGGAGTGACTTGGATGAAGGTTATACCGGCTAACTGCACCATGCGTGCTGGCCTCGCTCGCACTTTAAGTGGAGTTAAAGAAGGGCTAGTCGAGGATGGACGGGACGAACTTTTTGAATTTGCCATCCACTTCCAAGGAAATTTCAGATTCCGGAAAAACTTGAACCTACAAAATTATTTTGGCCACAAAGACCCTATTAAGTCCGTGGAGGGCGTCTATACAACACCTTGGCACACCGCTGCCATGTTTGATTCGAAGGCTGTGGCACACTTTTAAGATCGGTCCGAACGGACTGGCGTCGATTGACAATGCACATTCTATAAGAACAAGCGTTACAGGCTAACTGGATCAAGTCGAAACTTCAAGGTCGCCTGCATGGTCTCTAGAAAGAGTTTAAAACCAACGAAAAGATATCGAGACGACGGTGAAGGTTGTGGGAGATGTCGCCAAACCACAAACATTTATGACATGAGGAGACTGGAGTAATGGATTTAGATCGATTACATGGTGGTGTGGCAATCAACGATGCTGAAAGGATACTGATTGGATCTGTACTCCGCTATCGAGGGTCGATTGCATGTCCAGTCGTGGATACCAAGGTGGCTAACATGAGCCCGGCAGCTAAGTAGGGTATTAGCCATGAAACAACTTCTCCAGCTGATGCAATTGAGGACCAGGTACCTCTGACGTTTGTTCCTCCAACTGTGTTCTCGCTTCTTCCACATACTCCTGCATCAGGGTCACCACCTTGTTTAGATTTTGGCTAAACTTGGCCGAAGTCGGAACGACCGACAATTTGCGACCGTCTGGAAGGACCATCTCTGCCTCGACAAACTCTTCCAAGCGCTTCAACTTATCTTTGGCTTCCTCGACCGCAGCGGGATCTTCATCCTCAGCCAAAAGATCAGCTTTATTAGCGACCACCATCCGTGCCTTCGAGCTCATCCCTGGTTGGTACTTCTCAAGCTCTTCAAAAAGAACCCGGAGTTCATCCCAGGGATTTGGTGCAGATAAATCCACGACATAGACGAGAGCCAGAGAGCGTTCCATCGACCGAAGGAAAGCATGACCTAGACCCACGTTTTCCGACGCACGCGAGATGAGACCTGGATTATCGGCAATGGTGAAGCGGAAGGACTCAAAAATATCGAAGTGGTGGCCATGACGAATCTTGGTTTGAGAGGTGTCATCTTGAGAGCCCGAAGTTTGGTTTCGTGTAAGCGCATTGGCGTACTCGCCGCTTTCTAGCCGTTCCCGCTCGAGTTGCTCTTCTTTCCAAGTTTCATCGTGTACAGATTGACCCATAACGCTGCCTTCAAAGGTTCCATCTTCTGTGACGCGAACGATACCCACCACAGGGTTCAACGTCGTGAAAGCGTACCCAGCAATTTCGCTCTTCGCTCTCCCGCCTGTAAGAGCGCGGAGCAGTGTGCTTTTACCCGCGTTGGGCATCCCCACCAGACCAACATCAGCCAGAAGTTTGAGCTCGAGCGACAACGTGATGCGCTCTCCCTCCTGCCCACGTGTTGCGAATTTGGGAGAACGATTGTCGGCCGTCGTAAAATGTGGATTTCCCAGTCCGCCGAGGCCTCCAGCTGCTACGAGATGGCCGAGTGGTTCCCGCTGTCTGATGCCCAAAGGGGCGTCCACAGGCCGTTCAAGCGACTCCTCTTTGTCCAGGTCAAGATAGATAGGTTGTTCCAATATCCGCTTTCGCCTGGCAAGCCGTCGTTCCCTCTCCGATTTCAGCAAAACAGCCTCGGCGTCCTTGAAAGAGTCCCGTTCAATGTTTGCTTCAGAGGCCTGGGGATAATGGACCCATCTCTTTTCGCGCATCTTTCCTCGCCGCTCTGAAGGTGACAACTCTTCCAGCGATTCCTCCTCCGCCTCCCACTCATCCTTGGCTCGTCTGGGGTCTTCTCTAGGGAGCTCTCGAACAATGGTTCCTAAAGGCACTTTTATGACTAGTGGTGTCCCAGCCTTCCCGTTTTGCCACGTTCCTTGACCGTTCCCGCCATTTTCACCGCGTATTTTTTTTGGTATTGAGGATAGTGTTGTGAGATGAGGTGTAGGAAATATATACACGTCTCCTCCGCGTCCGCCATCTCCGCCTGACGGAGGTCCATATGGTTTGAATTTCTCTCGATGAAATGCAGCGCACCCAGCCCCGCCGTTGCCTATAAATCCAAGGTGAGGGAAGTTTGAGTTGAAGAGTAAACTACATACCACCACGAATGGTGACTATGACATTGTCAAGAAAAGTCTGACCCTTAAAAATCGGTTAGAATGAGAAATGGGCATAAGGATGTATAGTACTGACTCCTTGCCGTCGTTTCCACTCTGTTTTCCGCTGCCGTCGAAAAGCCTCAACTTCCTCTTTACTATATCCGACCCGTCTGTCTGGCGACTCTGTTCCAGAGGTAGATGGCTTAGAGGCCGCCGAGAACGATGATGTGAATGACCTCGTTGATTGAGGAAAAGATGCGAAAAAGCGTTGCAGGGAGCGCCTACAAAGCATAATTTGTGAACGCGTCAACAGCCGAACACAAACGCGTGCTAGATTCGTCTCCGATCTTGTTTCCTGAACATGGAATTTTGTCGAACCCTTGAGCTCAGCCCCCAACAATTTGGAGGCGGGGTTTGCCGTCTTCCAGTCTCGTGGCTCCGCACCCTGCCAGTGGTCGACGAAGACAATTTATTTATTCAAGCCCCGTTGCCCCCACCGTTCCAACCAGCTCCCCCCAAGTTCCGCTTCCAATATAAGTGAGTTTCCTCTTTATCTTTATCCTGCATCTGACAATAAGTTCGTATAGCTCACGCCATGCCTCATTCCGACTCCTTGCTACCCCTTCTCGTGGCTCAATTTGAGCTCAAAGGACACCCGAGAAGGACAGAGCACTGGAGACTCGTCGCCCTTGCCTCCCCATCCACAATTCACATCTTTGAAGTTCGAGGGAATACAGATTCGTACACTTACGTACCAGAATTCAACTTTCAGACCCCACTGGACAAGATTTCCTCCTATCGTGGTGGATGCCACATCGGAAATCTGCCAGAGGGATCACTTGAGGCAGTCAAGGAAAAACTCACACAAGTTCATATTGTGAAGTATAATTCATCTTGGGACTGCCAAGTGTGGGTTATGGAGGCTATAAAGCTTTTGAAGGAGGATGGGTATATTTTTCCCCACGTAACTGAAGGTAACGTGCGTTTGGAACTGGCCGAGGACATGAATTTATGGCAGGAGGCGGAGGACACGGTGGATGAAAGGCTACTGGCGGATGCAAGGTTGTAATGACATTATCTGATATCAGCTATGGGGTAGTGAAAGGAAAATATATACGCCGTCGGAAATGCAAGCGTGAAAGAAGGGACACCAATCAAGGAAGGTATTCAAAGGCCGAGAGGAACCGGCCATCTTTATCTTTGGGCATCCACAAATCGACGGCATTCTTAAAGTGATCGAAAAGTTCAAGGGCTTCCGCGGGATTATTGGATCGTTCAGACACATCCTGGTTGTGATGAGAGGTGCGCTTTCGAGGGTGCGTAAGCTGAGGTTTGACCTGGAGCAGAGCTTCGCTATCCCTACGTGAAGCGGTGTTAGAAACCAGTACACACGAAGTGACATCACACGAAGGTGACCAATTTGAAAAAACTCACTGTTGACGCCATCCATACGTCCAGCAAAGGCCTAAGAGTATCACTGTCCCCCAAACGTAGACTGGGATCAACTTGACAGAGCTTAAGAAAAACTAACATCAAAAAACGCCAGTCAAAGAAAGTGACAAATGACTGCAAACCAAAGAGACGACTTGAACTACACTCTGAGGACAAAGGCTTATTCGCATTTCTCGCACAATTTCATCCATCTGGAAGTCGTCGTAGAATGTTTCCTTCAAGCCAGAAAGGGTTTTTTCGCCGATGACCAAAGTGACGATCGTCAGGCCTAAGGACCAATAATCCACGCTCTCGTCGAAGACGTAAAGTGCAGAACCTCCCAAGAGTTCAGGAGCCGTGTAGAGGTTAGTGGACAACTGAGTTTCTCCCCCAATGGTTAATTTCGCGCCTCGCAAGTGTTTTGAGGTAGGAAGGACGATGCTCTCCCCAAATTCCCCAATAACGCAGAGTCCATTGGCGTCGACAAAAATAGTATCGGGACTGATGTTTGTGTGGATAACGCCCATGTTGTGCAGTGCTTGAAGGCCGGTTGACTAGCATAATAATTCACTCGAATACGTTCCAACAAAGGCGTTAAACATCGCTCACAATGTTGAATATGATAGACCCAAGAAGCATCTCGTCCACAGGCATGCTATTCTCGAACTGGCGCAGCCGATAGGGATACCGTTCCTAAAAAAAGGCATGTCAACACAGATACAAGAAAGTATCATGCCACTTACGAGGATAAAATACAGGTAAGCGTCACTCGAGAACCAAATGTCGGGATTAAAGGGAAACATGGAAAGTTGCTGGAAGCCCAATTTGCCGGAGCGTTGAATCCTTCGCAAGGCTTGAATCTCTGCATAAACCGACCATACGCCACTGTTCTGACCGACGAAGCTCCTAAGGTCAATAACCTTGACAACGCAATTCTGTCGTAAAACGCAGTGGCGGGCAGTGTAGGTCTCTGGGAGGGCACCAGGAGCAAGACTTTTCAGCGGGCGAAATCGAGAGGGCGCTGAGGACAGCTGTATTGGTGTCCATTGCTTCACGGATGGCACTTGATAAACGGGACTCTTAGAACGCGTCTTCACGTTGACAGATAAATCCCTTTGGTCTGTTCGGCCGCGGGTACGTGATTGGAAAGATGCCGCCTGGGCAGTGCGGAGTTGTCGTCCAAGGCGCTGTTGCCTGACGCAGAATCCCGCAGAGGCAGGCGAAATGTCTGCTTCGAAGCGAGGTGTAGGAGGTGTTGCATGACGTTTCCTGAACATCGAATCTGGATCTTCATCTTTAGAGAAGTCGGCCATAATTTTCCTGTGAAGGGATTCTGCGAGGTCTCGAAGATCTAGAGGTGTCGAATTGCCTGAGGAGCCCAGTTTCGTCGACTCGCGTCGCCTAAGGTTTCTGGTTCGTAAATCTGAGCGGTCTCCGTACTGACTCATGGCTATGCGAGCGGTAGTTGCAATTCTCGCTGAGAAATGCGAGGTCCAGATGATAGTTGGAAAGAGAGGCTTTGTGCCACTCCCTGGCGGCAAGCTCGTACTTATGCCACATCAATCGGGACTCTTTTGGCGGTGGGTGGCCTTTATTGTTCGGTGGCCATGCAACGTGTTGCCGTTGGCATAGAACAATACCCTGGACCTTCAGACTCCTTCAGAGCGTCGAATTTTTCTGTTACCGACCTCGTCAGGTTAACCTGGTTCCACCGTTACACTACGCACTTCAAATTTCCAGGGACTTGCATGATAAAATCTCATCTTTCTGGGCTTGCTAGCGTGTGATGACAAGAAATCGTTCGCAGAACTTGAGTCAGGGCATCTCTTCTACCTGCAACTCCAAGACAAAGTGGCAAAGCGTAGAGCGTGGTGGTACGGACATCGAAAGCTCAATTGATGTGAGTAAGTAGAGACTCGATTAGAGTTGCGGTCGAGTGACGGAACGGGTGTTATATGTTTACATGCCGGGCACACCGAGGAAGATAATTTGAAATTCCGTTCAAACATTTCCATTTCCAACCTTCATCGACATCATGGGGACGCAGGTCATTTCGGTCTTGGCAAGTGGGCGCTGATCGACCCTACTACCCTTGGGATATTATAAAAGGACAACCCTCCACCTCAAAGATTCACAACAAACATGTCTTTCTCTGATGTTGAAAACCCATACCCTCTTATTTCGCTTCCAACCGTTCCTTTCCTTGCCGTCGCCACTGATGACCTAGCAGCGTACATGCCCTGCGACATGGCTCTCATTCACAACGTGTTCATCCGTGCCATGAACTCAATATGGAGAAATGCACCCCTAGTGAAGCCCGCAGACGAAGTTGCATTTGCTGGATACTCCCTCTGTTGCTTGTCCACCATCCATGCTCACCACCATGGCGAAGAAACGTTTCTTTTCCCATTCTTCCAAACCAAGCTCGATATGAGTCCCAACTTGGAGCAGCACGAGTCTTTCCATGCTGGCATGGATGCTTTTGAGGAGTACATGAACCATGTATTCAACAGGAAGGACAAGTATGATGGCGAGAAAACTCGAGTGTTACTCAAAGCTTTCGCCGATCCGCTTGTGCAGCATTTGCACGAAGAGGTGAGTTCTCATCTCTGTCAATTCCTATTGAGTTTTAAAAGGCTCAACGTATGTTCTAGATTCCGACCATATCTGAAGAGCGTTTAAGATTACTGGATAAAGACGGTCTGCAGAAGACGTCGGATCGTGCGTGAAATGTTCAGTTTGAATTCTTTTGTACATCCCACCGAAGTTCTCGCAGATTTTGAAGAACATATCAAAAATCTTCCAGGGAAGTTGACGGTGTTTCCCTTCGTGATGACACATCACAACTTTGAAGAGGCACCAAATTGGGTATGTTGAGCTGTTTCTTTGCTTAAACTGAATGGACTTGCTGATGCAGAAGCGGATTAGCCTGCTGTTCCTGCTCCCATCAAATGGTTTGCTCGTAACATCGCACCCTTCAGACATTACAGGTTAGCTACCGTTTGTCCTTATATCTTTTTTCCGCCCTCATGTTTTTAATGCAGTTACTGGAGATTTTCTCCCTATACCCGCGCTGGCGTTCCTCAGAAGTACAGCGCTTAATACAAAGGTATCAACTTTATTTACTCCCGACCTAATATATAATATATTACCGCCCAATGTTTGTGACTTGATTCAACGTTTCCAGTGAGCGGCCAATGTCATAGAAGACGATGTGGAGTGCCCTACGACTCGTATTGATAGTGTACATGCAGATGGTTGTGCGGCAAAGTTGTCCGAATCATAGGTAGGGTTACGGAGAGGCAAAGGACAGAAAGACAGCGCAATGAAGGTGATTTCAACTTTGCTTCAACTTTTTAAGCCAAGTGCTGGTGAACGTTTACTAAAAGGTTTTGGAGAAAATCATGGGTTTGCTGCATATTGATGACCCATGATTCGTGCCGTTTTGACAAGCACACAATTTCCCTCAGAGGCTTGAAATCGAGGCGAAATGTCTGCTTTGAACCGACCGAGGGGTAGGTGTTGCATGACGTTTCCCGACCATCGAATCCGGATCGTCATCTTCAGAGCAGTCCGCCATAATTTTCTTGTGAAGGGATTTCCCGAGGTCTCGAAGATCTGAAGGTGTCGAATTGTCTGAGAAACCCAATTTCATCGACTCGCTTCGCCTCAGGTTTCTGGTTCGTAGACCTGAGCGGTTTACGCGCTGGCTCATGGTTATGCGCGCGGTGGTTGCAATTCTCACTGAGAATTGTGAGCTTCAGATGATAGTTGGAAAGAGAGGCTTTGTGCCACTCCCCAGTGGCAAGCTCGTACTTATGCCACATCAATTGGGACGGCTCTTTATGTCTTATGTGGCGGTGGTGGGTGGCCTTCATTGTTCGATGGCCATGCAACATCATGTTGCCGTTGGCGTGGAACAATAACCTGTACCTTCAGACTCCTTCAGAGCGTCGAATTTTTCTGTTCCCAAACTCGTCAGGTTAACCTGGTTCCACCGTCACATTACGCACTAAGGGACTTGCATGATACAAATCTCATCTTTCTGGGCGTGCTAACATGTGAAAAGCAAGAAATTGTTCGCAGGACATGAGTAAGGGTATCCCTTCTAGTTGCAATTCCAACAGAGCGTAGAGCGTTGTGCTACGGAGGATGCATACATGGAATTAAAGCGCAACTAATGCGAGTAGAGTTGCGTTGAGTGACAGAACGGACGTTATTAATATTGTCGGCGTATGTTTACCCGAGGAGGATATTTTTACAAATTTATACATTTTCAGTGCCTCCACCTTTTCATCGACATCATCGGGACGCAGGTCATCAAATGGGCGCCGATCGACCCTACTACCCTTGGGATATTATAAAAGGACGACCCTCCACCTTAAGGATTCACGACAGACATGTCTTTCTCTGATGTTGAAAACCCATACCCTCTTATTTCGCTTCCAACCGTTCCTTTCCTCGCCGTCGTCACTGATGACCTAGCAGCGTACTTGTCCTGCGACATGGCTCTCGTTCACAACGTGTTCATCCGTGCCATCAACTCAATCTGGAGAAATGCACCCCTTGTGAAGCCCGCAGACGAAGTTGCATTTGCTGGATACTCCCTCACTTGCTTGTCCGCCATCCATGCTCATCACCATGGCGAAGAAACGTTTCTTTTCCCATTCTTCCAAACCAAGCTCGATATGAGTCACAACCTGGAGCAGCACGAGTCTTTCCACGCTGGCATGGATACTTTTCAGCAGTACATGAACCATGTTTTTCAGAAGAAGGACAAGTATGATGGCGAGAAAACTCGAGCGTTGCTCAAAGCTTTCGCCGATCCACTTGTGCAGCACTTTCACGAAGAGGTGAGGTCTCATATTTGTCCAGTCCTATTGAGTTTTAAAAACCTTAACGTATGTTCTAGATTCCGACCATATCTGAAGAGCGTTTAAGATTATTGGATAAAGACGGTCTGCAGAAGGTATCAGATCGTGCGTGAAATGTTCAACTTAAATTCTTTTTGTGCATCCCACCGAAGTTTTCTCACAGAATTAGAAGAACATATTAAAAGTCTTCCAGGGAAGTTGACGGTGTTTCCCTTCATGATGACACATCACAACTTTGAAGAGGCACCAAATTGGGTACGTTGAGCTGTTTCTCTGCTTAAACTGAATGGACTTGCTGATTCAGAGGCGAATTAGCCTGCTATTCCTGCTCCCATTAAATGGTTTGCTCGTAACATTGCTCCCTTCAGACATTACAGGTTGGCTACCGTTCGTCCTTGTCTTTTTTCCACCCCCTCATGTTTTCAATGCAGTTATTGGAGATTTTCTCCCTATACCCGCGCTGGCGTTCCTCAAAAGTACAGCGCTTAATATAGCAGATATCAACTTTATTTACTTTTGACCAAATATATAATATATTCCCGCCCAATGCTTGTGACTTGAGTCAACATTTGCAGTGAGCGGCCAATACCATAGAAGACGATAGTGCCAACTCGTATTGATAATGTGGTAGACATGCAGATGGTTGTGCGGCAAAGTTGTCCGAATCACATGAAGAATCTCATGTAGCGTTACGGAGAAGGCCAAAGGACAGAAAGACAGCGCAATGAAGGTGATTTCAACTTGGCTTAAACTCTTAAGCCGATGAGGATGGGTGCTGGTGAACGTTTACGAAAAGGTTTTGGCAGGCAAGAAAATCATGGGTTTGGTGCATATTGATGACCCATGATTCGTGCCGTTGACGAGCACACAACTTCCCTCAGAGGCTTGAAATCGAAGGGAAATGTCTGCTTCGAAGCGAGGAGTAGGAAGTGTTGCATGACGTTTCCTGAGCATCGAATCTGGATCGTCATCTTCGGAGCAGCCGGCCATAACTTCAAGGGATTCCGTGAGGTGAAGTCTCGGCTGCGTTGATGCGCGTCACCTACGGTTTCTAGTCCGTGAATCTGAGGGTTTCCGCGCTGGCTCATAGTTATGCGGGTGGTGATTGCAATTCTCACATGAGAATTGCGAGCTCCAGATGATAGTTGGAAAGAGAGGCTTTGTGCCGCAAGCTCCGAGTCGTAACTCACAATGTTATTCAACGCATCAGGGCGCCCTTTGCTGGCAGACACGAATAACTTGAACTTTCTGAGCGTCGGCTGCTTCTGTCGCCAATCTCATCAGCACGATCTGGCTCCACCGTTATATACTGCATTATTTCAGGACTTACATGATAAAAATCACCTTTTTGGTGCGAGCATGCGCGCAAACCTGGCTAGAGGTTGTTTGCGACTCATTGGAGTAAAGGGATCTCTTCTATCTGTAACTCCAAGACAACTTGAAACTGGAAGAGCGTAGAGTACGTTAGTGCTGAGGATTGATATTTAGAATACGAACTTGAATATTTGTGGCGGACCGTATGTCGGTACATTGTCGGGACTCACGGTAGATATTTGATACCGCAAACTCAAAAAGGTAAAATTTAACCGCCATGGCCTCCACCTTTTTTCATCAACATCATTAGGACGCTGGTTATTCTGGTCGCAACAAATGGGCGCTGATCGACCCTACCACCTAGGGATATCATAAAAGGACGACAGAGCTCCCCCCTCGAGTTTCTCCGATTTCCTCACAATACAGACATGACTGTCTCTGATGTTGAAAATCCATACCCTCTTATTTCGCTTCCAATCGTTCCTTTCCTCGCCGCCGTCACTGATGACCTAGCAGCGTACATGTCCTGCGACATGGCTCTCGTTCACAACGTGTTCATCCGTGCCATCAACTCAATCTGGAGAAATGCACCCCTTGTAAAGCCTGGAGACGAAGTTGCATTTGCAGGATACTCCCTCTGTTGCTTGTCCGCCATCCATGCTCATCACCACGGCGAAGAAACGTTTCTTTTCCCATTCTTTCAAACCAAGCTTGATATGAGCCACAACGTGGAGCAACATGAGTCTTTCCATGCTGGCATGGATGCTTTTGAGCAGTACATGAACCACATCTTCAATAGGAAGGACAAGTATGATGGTGAGAAAACTCGAGCGTTGCTCAAAGCTTTCGCCGATCCGCTTGTGCAACATTTGCACGAAGAGGTGAGTTCTTATCTTTGTCCATTCCTATTGAGTTTTGGAAAGGTTAGCGCGTTCTAGATTCCGACGATATCTGAAGAGCGTTTAAGATTACTGGATAAGGACGGCCTGCAGAAGGTATCGGATGGTACGTGAAATGTTCAACTTAAATTCTTTTGTACATCCCACCGAACTTTTTCTCGCAGAATTGGAAGAACATATCAAAAATTTTCCAGGGAAGTTGACCGTGTTTCCCTTCATTATGACACATCACAACTTTGAAGAGGCACCAAATTGGGTATGTTGAGCTGTTTCTTTGCTTAAACTGAACGGACTTGCTGATTCAGAGGCGGATTAGCCTGCTATTCCTGCTTCCATCAAATGGTTTGCTCGTAACATTGCTCCCTTCAGACATTACAGGTTGGCTACCGTTCACCCTTATATCTTCTTTACATTCTCTCATATTTTAAATGCAGTTATTGGAGATTTTCTCCCTATACCCGCGCTGGCGTTCCTCAAAAGTATGGTGCTTGATGCAATGGACATCATTATTTTTCCGTCCAACGCTTATGACTTGAGCCAACGTCTTCAGTAAGCGACCGAAGTCATAGAAGATGATGTAGAGTACGCTACGTTTCGTATTGATAATGTGGTACAGATGCTTGTACGGCAAAGATGAATACATGAAGAATTAGATGTCCAAGGGGCAAGATACCGGTGAGTACCCGAGTGCCCACGAAAAAATGGGTGTCGTCCAAGTTTTCCTCAAGAAACCAACTCAGCTAAAGATTTCTCAGTTTGCAAAGATGGAATATACGCAAACTTACTCCCAAATAATGAACTTTTTGAACGCTTCATAGCAGCGAAGTACGATATTACGATTGTCCAAGGGCTTCATGCCTTCACTCAATCGACGATGTGGGCGAGGAACGGCAGGAACGTGGAAGTGAACGACAGTAGGCAACGGGGGAAAATCCCCATACATGACGGCATTGGCCAATCCCTTCGTAACGCGAATCTTCTAAAATATCGGGGCATGATGATTCCGGGGATTAGGAGGTGCTGGACAGGGTCTAATCCAGCCAAGACACGCTTTTTGTTGTTGCTCTGAAACGCCGCGATTGCCTCAGCAACGAGTTGTGCCTCTGCGTCCCCTCTCTCCTCCATCTGCCGCTTATCCTCTTGAACAAGGAGAATGATCTCAGAGCGGTTTTTCAACAAGCACACATCTGTTTTTGCAAGCATGGAGACTCCGCAGATAACGAGTTCGATGTCTTTCCGGGTGCGCAGCAGCACGTTACGATTAGTATAGCCAAGGATGTCAAAGAGGCGGACAGCAAAATCATCGACAGCCGACTCCTCCAACGGCGTCGCATTCATGGCAAGATCCATCGCAGATATGGTGAGAAAGGCATCAAGGTTGGTTGTGTCTTCGGCTTCCAGCTTATCCAGCATATCAGCGGGAACATGAGGTTCGGGAAGAGGATCCACTTCGAAGAAAGTGGGAGCATCTTGTGATTCCGTGCTGATGTTGTATGCGGCGAGTTCGTTACGGCCCCAGTCGATACCTGATTTAGCTGAGCGGATAAGAAGTTCAGGATCCATAGTCCCTTGGGTGGTTCATTCAATCTTCGATGGTGCAAAGAGACGGGAACGACGAGGGGAAGGAGAACTTAGAACAGAGTCGTTTACCAAAAGGAGTTTTGAACAATGCCACTTGAATTCTTCAGAATCTTCACAGTTTCGATCAACCTCTACACAAGTACATCCGCCATCCTCCCTTCCTATATCTACGTATTCAGCAAATTTCCCGACACCCCTTGCATTTGACACAGATTTGACATTCCGTTCCTACAATTTACAGCTCAACGCACAAGTTTAGCGACAGCAGCATCCACCTTGGCAAATGGGACCGCATATCATAAAAGGAGCTACTCCGACTTCAGTTCCACAGCATAGGCATGTCTGCCACTGATGTTGAAAACCCATACCCTCTTATTTCTCCTCCTACTGTCCTTTTTCTCGCCACCGTCTCGGATAATCCGGCAGTGTACTTGTCCTGCGCCATGGCTCTCATTCACAACGTCTTCATCTGCGCAATTAACTCGATCTGGAGAAACTCAATTCTTGCAATGCCTGGAGGCGAGCTTGCATTTGCTGGATACACTCGCTGTTTCTTGGCCGCGATTCATTCTTACCACCATAGTGAAGAAACGTTCTATTCCTGTTTCTTCAGACTAAGCTTGATATGAGCCACAACCTGGAGCAAAATGCGGCTTCCAAGTTGGCATGCATCCATTTGAGCAATACAAGATCCAGGTTTTTAATGGGGAGGAGAAATACGATGGCGAAAAACCTCGTGGGCAAGCTTTTGCTGATCGCCTGTGGCGCACTTGCAGGAAGAGGTGGGTTCGCATCCTTGTCTAAGTTTCGGAGAAGTTAACACACGTCCATAGATTCCGACTATTTCTAAAGAGCATTTGAGATTACTCGATAGAGAAGGGTTTCAGAGGACATTGAAAGGTGTGTGATACTTATTGTGTTTCTCTTGTATCCCTCAGGCTTTCCTTTAGTCAGACTTGGAAGAGCATTTCAAAAATCTCCCAGGGAAGTTCACGGTCGTCCCGTTCATCATGATGCATCACAATTTTGAAGAAGCACCCAACTGGGTATACTCATTTATTTCTTCGCCTGAATGCGTAGATCCTGCTAATTCAGACGCAAATTAGCCTCCAGTCCCGGCCCCCGTCAAACGGTTTGCTCGTATCATTATTCCTTTCTGGCATTACAGGTACTCCACTGCATCGTCCGTTATCTTTTTTCCAGCCCTCACGTATTCAATGTAGTTATTGGAAAATTTCTCCCAACACCCACACTGGCCTTCCTCAGAAATATGGAGAATAATATTATAGACATCAACTTGGCTTATTTCAATCTCGTATATTCTCGTTCGATGCTATAGTCCTATATTCTACGACTTAGGCTACCGTTGCAAAGGGAGCATTCGTGGCAGAGGATCAAATCTCTGGCCCGAAGTGGGGTATATCGGGTGTAGGCGCACGTTACTGGTCTTGGGGGAAGGAAGCAAGAAGGAGGACCATCGACATGTCTATAGAACGGAATCGGCGGCTGCCATTCGAAATGTTCAGATCCCTGTTTTCTTTGTGCTGCCCCGTACTTTTCGCAAGATATGGGACAAACACAGAAGATGGTAGGTATTCCTCGTTCAGTTTATACGAATCCTAATAATACAGTAGGCCCTATCCGACAAGCTTGCCTTTCTATTAGACAGACGGCAAGCTTATCGACGTGTAATTCGGATGACAGCATTACCCACGTTTCAATGGGCCCTTTCATCTTACTCATCCCACTTCCATCTTGGTAAAACGGGAGCTGATCGTCTTGCAGCTATGGATCTTATAAAAGGACGACCACCTCAGGTTCCCCAATTCACAACTCAGACATGTCTGTCTCTGATGCTGAAAACCCATACCCTCTCATTTTCCTTCCTAATGCTCCATTCCTCGCTGCAGTCTCCGACGATTTTGCGGCGTACTCATCGTATGACATGACTCTCATCCACAACGTCTTCATCCGTGCCATCAACTCGATCTGGAGAAACGCACCCCTTGTGAAACCCGAAGACGAGCACGCATTCGCTGGATACTCTCTCTGTTGCTTGGTCGCAATCCATAACCACCACCATGGGGAAGAAACCTTTCTCTTTCCGTTTTTCCGGACCAAGCTGGACATGACTCACAACATGGAACAGCATGAGGCTCTCCACGCTGGAATGGATGTATTGGAGGAGTATATGAACCAAGTTTTTATTGGGACCGAGAAATATGATGGCGAGAAAACTCGAGAGTTGCTTAAAGCGTTCGCCGATCCACTCGTGCAGCATTTGCATGATGAAGTGGGTTTTCTCCGCTCTTCTACTGTGATATGCTGGAAAAGTTGACACATGTGTAGATCCCAACTATTTCTGAAGACCAGCTAAGATTGCTGGATGAAGACGGCCTGCAGAAGGCGTCGAATCGTGCGTGATATTGTCCACTACGTATACCCCACCTAAGTTCTTTTCCGTTTCGCAGAGCTGGAAGAACATATCAAAAACCTCCCAGGAAAGTTGACCACTTTCCCGTTCGTCATGACACATCACAACATCAAGGAGGCACCCTACTGGGTATGTTGAATGTTTTCTTCGTGTGTAAACTGGGAGGGCTTGCTGATTGAGGTATAATACAGCCTACAGCCTTACCCGCTCACGTCAGATGGTTCGCCCGTAACATTGCTCCCTGGTGGTATTACAGGTTCGCTGCTATCTCGCCCGTTATCTTCTTGCTCGACCCTCACGCATTCAACGTAGTTATTGGAAATTTTCTCCCTATTCCTGGTCTGGCGTGCCTCAGACATACGAACCCTAATGTAGCAGACTTCGACTCGAATCATTTTCGACTCATGTACTCGCGTTCCATACAAGTCGACATTTCAACTGAGCAATCGATGCTAGCGCAGCCAAGGGTACGAGAAATAGCGCCCATTGCAATTCAAATCTATTGTGCGGTATGTATGCATATGCTAATACAGCATCCTATCCAAGACGTCCAAGTGTGATATGATTACAACAAAACTTACAGTCCAAAGGAGAATCATCGAAAGTGATCATGAACTTTGAACCCTCAACATGACTGGGCCGGAGCGACAAGAGCGCTGGGTTGCGAGGACATCCTCTTGATAATTTCGAACCTCGCCCGCATCTCAGCCCCTCCCCTCCTCCGTTCCCTCGTGCATTTGATAGCGATCGCCAAGATCACCCCCTCCTCCAGCACAGCGAACACCAGCGCCGCAATCAGCGTCCCCATACCCGGTCCACTATCAGGAGCCACTATCGCAATGATGATGGCCATCATAATTATTGCTGCAAGCCAGATGAAAAACAGGAGCCATGCGCAGACGATGGTGCCGAGTTTCGCCGTGACGTCCAGATCAGCAGCGATCGTCGTGGGAGTGGCTGGATTGGGAGGGGAGGTGGTGGTGGTGGCAATGGCTGCATTGCGCCTTCTCTGCTTTTGTGCCAGTGCTAAGATGGTGACATGATGTGCGACCGTCAACACTCCAGCACCGGGACTGATGAAGAGGGATCCCGTGAATATCGTCACACCGTCTAGGGCCATCGTCACGACGGAGAGGAAGATCGATAGGAACATGAGCCTTTGGATCTGGCGGCTACGAGTAGATTCCATTATTGTGTGGAGAAGAGTTAGTTCAGCTGGAGAGAGGCCTGTTCATGGGGTGTGAAGCATATCTTGCCGCCGTAATGAGCGCCGTTATGAGGTCGTGATGGACCGGTTGCCGCGACCAATATGGTGCACACAGCATTGAGGCTTACAAGGTTCATGTAGATCAAAGTCGGCGTTGATAGGAATCTAAAACGGTTTTGGCGAGTTACATCATGACAGAATGCAGTGTCACTGTTGTGGTTGTCTATCTGGGGTCGTCTAAAGATGGATGCGAGCGCCAAAGTGCTACTGCCAGACCGACATGAAAAGCTTAAGCGAGCCTAGATGTCGCACGGACCACTGTCCTGTTTTAAAGAGCCTGGGTAATGTGAGCCCAAAGGTTTGATTAATAAATCGCGAGTCAACGTACGTGACAAGATGTCTTCTAAAGCGGCGTATCTCATTTTGATAAAGTTGTCTTCCTCCCTCATCCTGGATTCAACGCGAGAACAAGGTCGATCGAAGGGAAATCGCCGAGAAACAAGGGCGCGAGTTGAATAGTGGGGCTATGTCTGCCCATACGCCATCTTGGGCTTGCCACACGATTCTCAACAGAGATCGGGATGATGAGACCGCATATTTGACAGTGGCGTGCAAAGTCCATTCTCCAGTCTTCCGGAGGAAGAAAGCAAGGGGAAAGACGGCTAAAACCAGCCGTCATTTAAGCCTTCTAAACCTTGGGTGACGCATCTGAAAAAAGGAAAACAGGTGATAATGCCCAGAGACTCACTCGTCTGACCAGTACGATGCATATGAAGCCGAGCAGTTCGCAGTACATCTAAGAAGTGGGTTGGTGGCGGTAACGATACTGTCAGCAACATGCTCTCGTTGTTTCACGTTCAAATCCGCCAAAGAATTGTTGATCGGTATCGAGCGTTGAGAACGGGACGATGGGTATAATGCCAATAGAGCCGACTGCGAGAGAAGGTACGAAGTCGTAAGAGGTTGTCAACGAACGCCGAGGAGATCTACAGTCTGTGACAGTGTCCACATGCATCTAGACTCTGAAGAACAAAAAGAACATACATGCTTATCATAGAATCATGTTGAAGACGAGCGGTCGAAACTGAATGAAAGGTGGATATTTAGTGTCCAGCGTGGTATCACGATAATCGAAACTTGGAGTTCTTCAAACACGTACGCTTTCGAAAGGGCAACGAGTAAAATTTGTAGTCAACGGGAATGTTGATACCTTATCAATCTTCCCCGGAGAAACCAGAGCGCTGGGTTGCGCCGACCAGCTCGAGTTCCCAATGATCCCAACCCTTTTGTACATTTCCGCCCCCCTCTGGGGCCCTTCTCGTAACCCTCATCCGGTTCGTTGTGCATTGGGTAGCAAAAGTCCACATAACCCCTCCCCTGTACCATTCCTCTATGCGCTGAGTAGCAATCGTCAACAGAATCCACTCAGTGCACTAAAACTATCAGTCGTGGTGTGAAAGCCATCGCAGCTATCACTCCACGCCAAAGTGAGAACAGGAGCCATGCACAGACGATTCATCCAGATCAGCCACGTCGCAAGAGCGATTAGAGTAGTGGTGGCAGTTGAGATGGTGACGGCTGAATTGCGTTTTTTCTGCTTGTGCGCCAATACTAAAGCAGTGACATGACGTGCAGTGGTCAACACCACAGCACAAGGACTGATGAAGAGTGATCCAATGAATACTGTTATGCCGATGGTCACAGCGGAGAGGAAGATCGACAAGGAGTGGACTCATTGTCGTAATATGGGGGAGAGTTTAGCTGGGTTGGAGAGAGGCTTCTTCTGAAGTTGAGATGAAAAGCGTAGTGGTGAAGTCCGTCGTGAGGCCCAAATGGTGAGGAATGTCAGAGTCCAGGTTACTGTTTCGTGAATGTCTGGAAAGGTAAGTCAGACGTGGAAGGTGGAAGAGCGTAACTCCAGCTGTTCCTGGGACCGCGGGTTCATGCTCAAATCCCTGCTGCTAACCACACCGACTTGGTGAAAAGTTTCAAGTATGTTGCGGTCGGTTAACATATCGAAGTAGACCCTGGGCTTGCGTTATGTGAGAACCTGGTAGGTAGATTTTCATTACTCAGAGCTGGTTAACAGGTCAAAATACGTGCCTCGATGTTGATTATATTCGGCGAAATCCAAAACGTGAACGGAATACAGGGTGAATTTGTCCAACCTTAAAACGGCGTGTGATAACGGACAGAGGGAGAATAAAGTTCACCACGAACGCGTAAGCTTGTCAGTTGCTTGAAAATGCGTTCTCCTAGATAAAGGCAGCCTTCTCTGGGAAAACGAGCAGCGAAAATCTCCGTTTTTCAAGTTCTCTGAATTCTGGGGGTGTATACAGAGCGAAGCAAGCCAGGAATGGGGCCAGAGACTCACTCATAACGCATAACCACCACGAGATGAAGTCGAGCATTCAACAGCGAAGCTGAGTCCGAGAGGTGGGATCTTGTGAACATGATGTTGTGGCTTGACAGTCGGCTCCAATGAATAATGGTTGGGAACAAGTCAAAAAAATAATGTTAAATCGCCTTGCTGGGTCAGATTCACTGCTCTATCCGCGTCCAAACGCAGTCTGAGCCGCTAAATGGGTTAATTCGGTTAACCAAATGCCCGAAAAAAGCTCTAAAATTCAAAGTTTATAACCCGACGATGGGTTTTTCTGTTACACAAAAAATGAGAGTCGTTATTCCCTCTGCAACAAAGCGAGGAGACCCAGGACACCAAGTAACGCGTATTTCAACTGTGGAAAGTCGTTCTAGAGGAGAGAATTAAGAAGTGTAGAAGCAGAAACGGCTCGGGTACTCACCATCGCAATAGTGACGTATCCGACATATGGCAGGAACCTAGAGCGACGGAGCGATTTAGTCTTCACGCCCAAAACAAACAAAAAAACAGAGTCAACGACACTCACCCTCTAACTTTACCCACTATATGCTTTCTCTCAAGCCACTGTAGCCCTTGATAAAGTTCCAGGTCGTCCACATAATTGTTATCACCCTTCGTCAACATCAACTGGCTGTCCGGCTCCCCAGCCTTCCTCGCTTTCCTAGTTTTAGGTGGAACATCGTGCGTCTCCAGCACCCGATGGACGATGGGGATGTCTGCGCCGGGGATCTTGTATACCGTTATATCGCCTGTTTTGTATCGTTCTGAGACGGGGTTCGTGAGGAAGAGGAGGTCGCCGCGGTAGAATGCTGGTTCCATTGAACCACTGATGGTTAGAAAGAAAGAGGTTTTGAGATGGGAGGGAATATTTGGGGAGAAAGGACGGACCTGAGGACGACGACGATGGGCGATTCAGAGTTGGTAATTATGCCCAAACCCTTCCAGATCATCAAGCCAGAAGCGATGACAGTTGCAAAGTTCAAGGCTTGGAGTAGTACCTAAGCCAGAGTTCGTCAGAATACCAATAATTGCTTTGGAAAGAGCGGGGAACGTACATGCCGAAAGCCAAGCCTTCGGAAGGCCTTTATCTCCTCCGTGAACATGCGATGCAATGATAATAGGCGAGCGGGTGTGAGATACAGATGTAAACCAGGTGGGAAGAGGCACAAGAGGGTTGCTGTCAAAGACGGATCCAAATCGACACGTTGGACGCGTTGGACTCGGAGCACGTGTTCCAAACTTTTGCTTCACGACTTGCGATGCAAGGCTCAAGCAAGGAGTTTTTATCCACTTTTCTTGAAAGGATAATCGCAGGATAGTCGTTCTTTACATTTTATTTACATGTTATGCGAATTCCATCACAGAATTTTATTTTACTTCCTCTCCTTTCCCTTTCCCTTTCCCTCAACTCAACCCCATAAAGCATCAGCCATCGTAACCACATCCGCCATCTCCCTTGTATCATGCACCCGAACAGCCAACGCCCCCTGCTGAATGGCGCACGCCACCCCCGCAGCCGTAGCCCACACCCTCTCCGTCGGTACAGTCTCTCGCCCTCCTGGTCCTTGTGCCAATATGCCGCCAATATACGACTTCCTTGACGTCCCAATGAGGAACGGGTACCCAGCAAGCGGGTTCCGATATTTTTTATCACCTGAACACCAAGAAAGAGCTCAGATCATACACCGCAAGGACACAAAAAAAGAACAACAAACAAACCTTGCCCAACCAACACATCCTCAACCATCCCCTTTGCATCCCTCAAAACCTCCAAATTCCCTTCAACAGTCTTACTAAACCCAACCCCAGGGTCCGCAACAACCAACCACCTCCTCACCCCTCCCCTTCCCCTCACAACCTCATCCACCTTCTGCCCCAACTCAACCCTCACACCCTCAACAACCGCCCCCCTCGGCCCAGCGTACCCATACATCGCCTTGTACCCTTTGTTCTGCCCCGCATCCCCCCGGGAATGCATAAGCACACACGGGGTCGCATACTCCCTCGCAACGCGCTTCATTCCCTCCCGATACTCCTCCGCCCGCCGTACGGCCTCCTCACCCTCCACCTCCAAAAAATAGTCCGGCCCAGTGAACGCACAAACGTCGTTAATGCAGTTCGCCCCAGCTCTAACAGCCGCCTCTGCCACCTCCCACCTGAACGTATCCACGCTGATCAGGATATGCCTCAGCTTCTCCGACTCTTCACCCCCCTCCTCGTTCGTGCTCGCAGCAAGCCGTATAGCTTGTACAATCGGTACAACACGATCGATCTCCTCTTGCACGCCGACGGATGCCGCTCCAGGGCGCGTGGAGTGCCCACCTACGTCAACGATAGCCGCTCCGGCCGAAACGGACTCGCGCGCGTAGGACAGGGCGGTTGGTAGTGTGTCGTGCGTTGATCCGTCGGAGAAGGAGTCTGGGGTCGCGTTTAATGTGCTCATCAGGTACGTTGTCTTGCGTTTTGGGTGGTGGGCGTTCAGTTTGCCGCGGGTGTCGGTGTGGGTGAATGCAGGAGGGTGGGAGGTGGCCGGGTAAGTCCAGTATGTGAGCGTTTCTGGGACGGGCGGGATGCATTTGTAGGGTGACGTGGTGCCGGTAGAGAGCGGTAGGCGAGGGAAGGGTATGACTTTGTGCATTTGTGGTTCGTTGGGTGGGATTTTCAAACTGTTCAGAAGGCTGCGCAGGGACTTGTGGTGTACGGGATGAGTGTAATCCGGGATCATGCTATACACAGGATGTATTAGCAAATAAATCAAGACACGAACAATACACTTCTTACTCATTCAAAGGCCGCAAAACGAATTCTCTCTCCACCAATCTTGGATGCGGAATAACGAGCTCGCCTTCTAAATTGTCAAGTGTCGCACGATCCTCAGGGGGACGGGTGTCAAGCACTTGTTGGTCATACAACACCAGATCGAGGTCCACAGCCCTTGGTCCAAATCGGATAGACGGGACACGCCCAACGGTCAATTCAATCTTCTTTAAGAGACGGAGCAGAGTCGTTGGTGGGAGATTCGTTTCTACCTGGAATGGATATCGTTAGTCGCGTATTTTTCGCAAGAGACGGAGGAAAAGGTGTTCACCAGACAAGCACAATTGATGAAGGATGGTTGGTCAGTGACGTACATCGGTGCCGTCTCATACAGAAAAGATGTGTTGACGACGGACACCGTCGCTGTTAACTCCAAAGGCGAATCTTCCTCGCCCGTCACCTCCCCTTGTTCGTTAGACTCTTCCTCCCCATCAGACGATAGAAGCTGTTGTGGGATCTCCAGTAAGCGTAAGGCGAGCTCTATATTCCGGAACCGGTCTCCGAGATTAGAGCCTAGGGAAATAGCGACGGTATGTATTCCGTTGGTTGTTGTGGTTTCTAGGACTTCAGAACTGAGTGGTTTTTGAATTGTGGACGTTGTCAATTCTTGATAGTCTCTCATAGTCCGCGAGATCTCTACTTCAGGGTACTTGGCAAAAACTAGAGCGGATGGTTTGGCGGCTTTCACAGTGACCTTGTGTATAGGTAAGACGGGTTTAATGGTCAACAGAGTTTTGTGGGCGACTGAGGAGGCGAGTGCCTCTAAAGTGAAGAAGCTCGACATGCTGATTTCCTAATGAATTTGGTTAATTGCAGCACAATGTAAGGAAAAAGAACGCACCTCATACAACGTCCTCGCAATAGTCCGAAAGTCGATCCATTGCTCCTTCTGTAGACCATCTTTCCCGCTATCTATAGAGATGGACGATACCACGTCCTGCTTCTCCAACCTCTCCGCAGGATTGACTCCAATGATCGCATGACAAGTCAGCTCGTCCACAAAATGCCTGACACGTGTAATAGTCCACGTATCCACATTGAACGTGGCAGCCGACTCAACACCAACGCGGGCACAGTGCAGAGGGGGCCTAAGTTGAACGACACATATCCCCAGTTCAGACACCTTGCCACGGTGTTCATCAAGCAAAGAGTTCTTTTGGAAGAGCGCGTTGTACGTGTGCAAGGAGAATTCCTCAACCGACGCAAATACTGGTTCATTTCTGATGGACCCCCTTAACTCCTTGGCAAGATCAGAGTAATTGATCGAGTGGGCAAGGTCGTCCGTCTCTGCTGCCTCCTTCACGTCGTGCATCAGGGATAAAGTGACATGAACAGGCTGCAGGGTACCCTCGTGCGGTTGCTTCGCAGGCCAGCATGAACCCGAGCCTAGCCGGATGGTAAGCGCGATATCCTGGATTCTGATGGTGTCCGTAGACGCTATGTCTGTATGACTGAATTTACTTTGAATATGTGCGCCTGAGGATGAGCGAGAGTTACCTTGCGTCGGATAACATGGGAGAGTCTCAAAGAGAGATAATGGGATTACGTAAATCGGCAACTTCTCCAATGTCATTGTCACCGACACTTTTCTCTGCCCTGGAGAAGCTTGGGTCGTACAGGACAAACAACACAAGAGCGTCTCAGGAGATATTCGAATCCGGGTCTATAATCTTAAAATCTGGCTCGTCGACGAATCTAGGAGAGGAAGGTGCGTAATTTCACCTTGTTGTTGGACCACGTCACTAACTATTGAAACGAAAACCAGGATGGGCATTCCTGGAACAGCTTGCGCTGGCTGCATTGGATGTGGGCCGGATAGACGTCGCTGACGTACGTCCATCTCTTATTTCGTGCTCGCACTTTTTCAATGACGTTAACGACAAGGTCTCTCTGTGCTATGTAGCAATGCCTCCGTCAACTTTCCGACAAGTTCCCTGAGTCCCCGCGCGTGGATGTGCTGTCGGGTATAAGGATGGAAGCAACCGAGCCACCGAGTACGGTGCTTCAGTTTTATGACGAGTTGTTGAAAGCCGATCCTGCAAATGCGGTGAGTCCGTCGTTCGATGGCGGGTAGTTCAAATACTCACTCGTAGTCAGGCAATCTGGAAACGCCGGATATCAGTTCTGAGGCGTACAGGAAAGATACAAGACGCCGTAGAAGAGTTAACCCAGTTCCTCGATACGTTCTACACGGACCTCGAAGGCTGGCTGGAGCTCGCAGACATATATACGTCATGTAATCAGTATGTCCCTTCCTGACCTCCTGCCCTCCTCCAGGTAATAAGTTCAAAACCCTGTAGGTTCACCTCGGCCCTTCAATCCCTCTCACACGCCCTCCTCCTTAACGCACAGAACCCTTTCACCTACCTCCAATTCGCCGAGACAGCCTACACAGCAGGGGACATCCCCTTAGCTCTGAAGATGTTCCTCGTTGTGATCGACATGAACGAGAGCGACATTCCCGATTCGAGTGACAGACCACCTTCAGGGATATCGATCCGAGCTTGGTGGGGCACGAAATTGGTGTGTCCTCTTTCCTTTTGATATGATATCTCTGCTCTTTATTTACGTATCCCAATTAGTGCACCAGACACTTGGTGTCAAACCCTAGCAGCCGCAGCTCCGCCTCGGACACACCGGTACCGAAGAAGATTAAACTCATTGATGAACTGGCGACGGAGAGGGTGTTGGCTGCGTACCACGGTGAACAGGGTGCAGATGCTCGTCAACTTGTGTCGCGTTGGATGTCGTCTTGAAAGTAATTTATACAACGTTCACGTGATGACCCTACCTTGTGCCTGTTCTTGCAATAATTCTTTGCCTCGTGCCTTTCCATCGCCTTCTTCATAAGTAGGCCCTTTGTATTTCAGTGCACACGAGCGCACAGAATCCACCCAATGTCAGCAGTTTCACGCCCTCTTCGCCGGCTCTCTGTCGCACTTGGCCTCACGAAGGCCTATTTCCCGGAAGACTGCCCGCCAAATGATCTTAGGACGCACAGTGCAATTACAGCTGGCCTGTCCGACTTTCTCGTTGCTTCCAAAGCCAGCTACCTCAAAGACCCAAGTGCTGGAGATTGGACTGTGGTCATGGGAAACGAGGCCGGTGGTACATCTTTTCCCTCTTCCTTTTACTTACTCGATGAAAAACTGACGGGCTCGTGTAGATCTAGACTCAATAGCCAGCGCAATCGCCTTTGCGTGGATCCAATCAGAAGTCCACAAAGTACCCACCATCCCCCTCGTCCAAATCACGCGCGAAGACTTCGCCCTCCGTGCAGAGAACCTTTACGCGCTCAGCCTAGCAGGCATCTCCGACCCCCCTTCGCAACTTCTCTCCCTATCCGACATCGCCTCCTTCCCCACCCCATTCCCCTCTAAAAAGTTCGCGCTGGTGGACCACAACCATATCGCCGACCGATTCATGAAAGACAACCCCAGCGCAGAGATCACAGCCGTCGTAGACCACCACGCGGACGAAGGCCTATACCCAAAAGCAAAACCACGCATCGTCGCGCCAGCAGGCAGCTGTTCCTCCCACATCGCCGCGTTATCCCCACAAACCATCCCAGCGGAACTCGCAACCCTCTTGTTCTGCGCCATCCTCATCGACACGGACGGCTTGAAACCAGGCGGTAAAGCCGTCGACCTCGATCGTGACTCCGCCATCTTCTTAGCCACCAAATCGACATATGCGGAGAAGATTCCGAGCATCTCGAGTATGGGAGGTAAACCGCCCCCGGACTTCTTGTACGACCAGGAAGCGGTGAAAGCGCTCACTTCGAACCTGGTTTCGAAAAAGGCGGACGTCAGTCAATTGAGTGCACATGACTTGATTAGGCGGGATTATAAGGAATATACGTTCACCCTCACCTGGGCTAAGGAGACACCTTCACCAAGCATCAAAGCCGGCTTGTCAACTGTCTCCGTCCAACTGAAAGTTTGGGGCTCAGATGGTAAGCTAGAGGAAGCCGCAGTGGCTTGGATGCAGAGCAGGGGTCTAAATGTGCTGGGCATCCTGACGTCATACAACAAGAAGCCCAAACGGCTCGGTAAAGCCAAGGGAAAACACGAGCGCGAAACGGCGTGGATCGTCCTTGATCAGGGAGTGGACACTGCCGAGCTCGCAACGAGGTTGTGGACGGGCCTCGAAGCGAATAAGGAGATAAGTGTTAAGAAGCATAAGAAATTCGACCTGGAGAAAGGGGGGAGGTTGCCGAAGGGCGCTAGGGCGAAGGTGTATAAGCAGGGAAATGCAAAAGCGAACAGGAAGACGATCGCTCCGGTGCTGAAGGATATCTTGGAACCTGCAGTGGCTCCTACGACTACTGCGACTGCTCCCGCTGCTGTGGCTGCTTAAAGCGTTCATGTGCGTTCATGTGCGTTCAGCGATCGTTTGGACTGTGCTGTGTACCATACCTACTGCGACTACTATACCAATGTCCCACAGATTCTACCTTCCTCTCACGCTCTCGACTCAGTTAGATACCCAACGGGCTGAAGATTCGAATCTGTACATACACGCTGCAGAAACATTACCTTTCTGGTCCATCTTCCAATGCAGATACCATTTCTTGGGCACCACGTTCCCGTTACTGATAGGACTTAAGGATGCGAAAAGGTCAATGACGAAGTGTAAGTCTGGGCTGCTTAAGGATGGCTGGACCCAAGGTTTCATGAGTGATATCACAAACTACGTACTACTACGGATATGGATAGATTCCTTCCTTCGAATTCCTCTTCTAATCTCTATTCCAAATGTGCTGGTTGCTATAGGTGGGGTATGTAGGTGGGAACATATGTAAGTATGGATACAAGACACCGAGCTCTCTCTCCAATCGCAAGCAGAAATGTGATACACATGATGGATAAACCCAGGCTAAATGTCGTCGAAATCGCAGAGCGCAGTATAATAAGATGCCCATGTGTCTGGTCTTCCCGCCAACAAATCAAAATCAAACCCAACGTCAACGTCTAACCGCGCATGATCTCCTTTCTCTTCTGTAGCCACTGCGTCCGGGGTAATTAATAGACTCGTTGGATCATCCACGCCAACGACAACCACCGTCACCGGGGGCTTTTCGCTGGTGGGTGTTGTCGGGGACTTGGCGGAGGCGGAGGAGGAGGAGGAGGAGGAGCTCCTTGACAGCGGGGTCAGTGGCGACTCCTCACCGCTAGAGTTGGAGTCCACGGAAGAAGAAGGGGAATGAGAAGCGGGGTAATGCGGATCGGAGGAAGAAGTCGACAACGAAAGTGAGATATGCGAAGCAAAGAGTTGGCGAGCAGACACAGCGAAATCGCGCTCAATGCTCGGGGTTCGCAGCAGTCTCCTCCGCTTCCTTCGAAGCGAGTTCACTCTGGGCAGTGTGGTAGGCGACGACGTACAAGCGGGAGAAGCTCGGTTGATTGCCGGGGAGAGCGTTTCCGAAGAGACAGGAGCGACATTTAATTTCTCCATATGTTTCGTCGAAGATGCTGCGGAGGAACATGATGGGAAAAGTGGGGCAGTGGGAACGACGGCGTCGGATTGAGAGGAAGGTGGTGTGCAGCATAGTGAAGGTGTAGGGATGTGCGATGGTTCTTTTACGCTGTTCGAGCGAGAGCGGTAATACCTGATGTATCCGCCCATGCTGACTGAGGGAAACGGGTCCTCGAAGTCGCTCCAGCGTGTAAGGTCGGGCGGTAGTGTGCGTTTTGGCCTTTGATTCTCGGGCTGCGGCGGTGGGCTACTCGGCACAGCTACAACAGCGCCTCGACGATTGCCTCCAAATACTTTCGAGATCATGGTGGTATCAGAACAAGGAGGGAATGAAATTTAAAAGCAAAAGCGTTATCCCCAGGGTTGACACGTATGCTGGAAAGGCCAGTCCTAGCCGTATGAGAACAACTGGGAGGGGTGGATCTTGGGATCTTGTTGTTATGCACTGCACCTATATATTGCGGGATACGGTTTCAATACGCGCGCGAAGGTATGGTGACATCGGAAACCAGGACCCGGAGGGAAGGCGAAGAAGTTATAGTAACAATATACCCGGGAACGGATGATGACTGGACTCGTGGTGTTCAAGTGGCGCCAGCTGATCATATCTTGGATCCAACCTTAGTTGAGATGAAGATAGCCAGCTCCATCATGCGATCAGCTGATATCCCATCTAGCATCATGTGATGCATCCGCAGAAGAAGGAAAACAGTGCTCAGTGCTCACCGCTCAAAACCGCGTGTACCAGATCATTGTCGGACAAGATGGCTAACAAGATCCAGTACTGGCGCTTGAACTTTTGCGAGTGTAAATGTCAAAAGCTGTACGATTCTTTTCAGAGAGTTGTAAACGCAGGTGGTAAAATGGGCGTCAAGGGTGCCACGACGCGTTCAAACGAGCGCCAATCAGAGTATTTGACTCTTGCATTTGCCGCCCTCTAGTGTTGCCGGAGCTCGGCTCAGCTCGGCTCCCGCTCAGCTTTGCCCAAAGCGGAGAGTGTGGGAGCTTGGAGCTGAGCTAAGCTGTCAAACGACGGCTTGAGCCACCGCTAGCTAGCTCAAGCCGTTTAATTGTGTCCTAAAATGGAAGGTAGCAACATTTAGTGTTTTCAACGAGTTCTCCACGGCAAGTCTGGAAGAAATTTCTGTTAAAAGCTATTTTGAATATATTTGTATCAAAAATATTCATTTGGTGACTTTCTACATAGTGCTGTCGAGCCAGTGAGGTCAGGAGAGTTTCAGTGTGACATCGGAATGTCACAATCACACAGTGTGACAACATATTCAGCAGGCCGACATTTCACGGAAAAGAGGTTGTAATTCTATTCCATTTGAGTAGAAAATTACACTACTGTAGTATTTGATACCTAATAATGTCTTTTAGATAAAGAAAAAAATGGGATTTGTCAAATCTAAGACATTTTCCCAATTAGGTATGGAGCTGTCCCTTCCATGGCTTAGCCGTGGCTAGAGCCGGCTATCCAATGCAGCTCCAGGGTCATTGCCGCTCAGCTCAGCTTGGCTTCCCACGGCTCAAAAGCCATGGCTCAGCTGAGCCGAGCCAAGCTCCGGCAACACTACCGCCCTCCATGTTGTCGTGCAATGAATCAAACGGCAGACTAGTGGTGTTTGTAGCTGCTATTACATAATAGCAGGTGGCTATGTGCTTATGTTATAGCAGGTGGCTATGCATATGCTTATGTTATAGCAAGTGGCTGTGTAATCTCCCTTTTGAAGCTCGGCACTCCTATTTTTGATTTTGAACCTTCCACAAAACCTCTTGCCACAAAATTTAAGACAGGGCATCCTGGGTCTA